>JABFEA020000017.1:20539536-20576719 GCA_019775915.2 Cyphomyrus plagiostoma | reverse complement strand
CTGAAAAGGGCCACAGAGCAGACTCTGAAGGCGGCCACAGAGCAGACTCTGAAAAGGGCCACAGAGCAGACTCTGAAGGCGACCACAGAGCACTCTAAAGGCAGCCACAGAGCAGACTCTGAAGGCGACCACAGAGCAGACTCCGAAGGTGACCACAGAGCAGACTCTAAAGGCAGCCACTGAGCAGACTCTAAAGGCAGCCACAGAGCAGACTCTAAAGGCAGCCACAGAGCAGACTCTGAAAGATGCCACAGAATTCAGACAGATCCTCCCGCCCATGAATGACTAAGAGTGAATATTCCTAATGTGTGACAATGATGGTGTCCCCCCTCCCATTTGACTGTATACACCCTGATGGAGCTGGTGGGCAGGACCTGGATACCTTAGTAGACAGTTACAGGTAGAAGAACCACAGAATTTGTATGTTAAATGCTCAGATGATTCACTAATGCGACACAGATTTTTTTAAACAGTTGCATAAAATAGTAGTACTGCAGAAAAAAAATATGTAAATGAATCTAATATGAATGCACAATCAGTTCTTTATGTGTTTAGAGCCATTGTATTTTAATGTACTGAAAGAAAGCCAGTGTTTTTTCTGGTCAAAGTTAGCATCTATCTGTTTATTTCTTGTTAATTTAATCTGTATTTCTATATCTGCAGTCATCTCCATTTAGTTATAGGCAGTAGAGTAATAAAACTGTTTATTAAGCTTTTCTGGTATATCCCAACTTTAGTAACTGTTTTAATATGGATTTCCATATGAATGAGCTATCTATAGGCAAAAAGTTTATTAAACCACACCCATTATGCAGTTACATACTTGCTCAAAGCATATACCTCATAAAGGTATAAACATATACCCGGCAGTAACAAATGCTGTGATGTCATACAGACTGAAATGGTGCGATTGTTACTTACCCTTGATAAAGGGCAGGGGTGGTGTTCTTTCAGGCTGTGAATAAGACGCAGCATTTTCCGGTGCTGTTTTTCAGCGTCACGCTGTGCGATCCTGGCGAGCCCTGCTACCATGTTCAGCTGGTCCTCAAGCCTCCACCTCCTTCCCCAACAAAGCAAAGGTTCCCTCCAAACCAGCCTTCCCACACACACACACACACACACACACACCGCACAGCAGGAGAAGGACAGGCTACACGAGGAGCCAACTAGGCACTGACTGTTACATGTTAAACAGCCGTGAGACCATATTGACCCTTTTCCATAAACTGATCCACAGCTGCACAGCGTCGCTCCATTAATCGTGGCAGGGAATTCTCTAACATTAGACTGGCCCGCTACTTGTGATTATACGACCAACGGATGTGCTAATGCTTTGTAATCTGTTTTAATGTCGTCAGGATTTTACAGCCAAAAACGTATTAGTGACTAGTAAATTTTGTATAATAAGGCAAATTTTTTGGCAAAACAAATGTGAGATCTACCGTAGTATCCATAAATTAAAAATGTAAGAAAAAAAAAATACAAAATGGACAATGTTAACTATAAGAGTAATTGCAGATGCGGGTTCTTTGTTGAATTGGTCAAAGAGTGAAGAGCATTAATTTTACAGTCTCATTTGGGGGCCGTCAGTTCCGCAGGGGTGGCGGGGGCGGGGGGGGGGGGGGTTGCCTTGAATGCATGCGATTATAAGTGCTAATAAACACATACTAACCTTGACCTGAGCAGGCAAGTGCAGACACTCTCATTTGACTAATTCTGTTGTCACTGTAGGTGGCTTTTTGGGGACGCCGCTTCCCTGCTGTGCTGCCAGCTTTGGTAGGCAGCAATCAGGGAGGGATGCTAAAAAAGCCATGCAGAAGCCAGGAACACCTGACATTTTCATCAATGGGCCGATTAAAGTGCAACTTTTGGGGGGGCGGCGGGGGGGGTTGAAGGTCAGGAGAGATTTGGTGAAGGACTACAGCAAAGCCAAATGGAGAGCTGCTTCGTTGTCTGGTTTGGGTTGGGGAAATATCCTGATTGGACAATTTCTCTACTCATCCACAGAAACACAGACAGACACACACACACACACACACATACACACACACAGACACCAGCATAACCAGCAAATGTAACCAAGATAAATAAGTTTTGCATTTTTAGTTTTTTCATTGCAGTAGCAGATTTTGAAGTTGAGTTTTCCCTTGAAGTTGAGTTGAGTTTATGATGAGGAGACAGATTCATCATAACTTACTTTGTACACTAATATAAAGTATATGTTAAGCAGCCTCTTTATTATGTACCCCTCGGTGGTACCAGGTAGGACCCCTGATATCTATTAGAAGCATTTCAATGTTGACGAGTTCTGCATTCAAAGACGCCTTTCCACACTGTTGTACTGAGCTATTATATTTGCACTTGTGGCCTTCCAGTTAACTTTCACAAGTCTGGCCATTCCCCTCTGACGTTTATCATTAATAAGTTAATTTTGCCAGCAGAACTGCCACTAACTCAATTCTTTTCTCAAATCACACCATTTTCTGTAAACTCTAGACATTGTATCATGTGAAAATCCCAGGAGAGCAGCTTTTTTTCCGAGATACTGGAACCATTGCATCTGGCAATAACAACTGCACTTAGATCATGCATCTTAGCCATGGTAATGCTTAATCAAATATAGTTGCATCCATATTTCATTGCATTCTATTCTATTGTATTCTATTCTCTTGTGTGATTGGCTGCTTGTAGAAGCAGACTGTTTGTATGCAGAAGCAGGTGCCCCTAATAAAGTGGGCACTAAATAAACATGCACCGTTACTTGAAGCCAAAAATTGAACTTCCAGAGCAGATCTGAAATCGCAATGCTGTGTGTTCATTTTATTATTTTATATTTTTGCCTGAATATCTCATCAAAATGTAGATAATTTCTCAGGGCGAGTGTTGCAATAATTCAGTCCTCAGTACCTACTCATCCGCCTCCTCCAAAAGACATGCACACACGCACACGCATGCACATAGAGTAATTATATCTTTGTGGGGTCTCTCCATTCATTGCTAAACTCTAATCCCAACATGATCCCTATCCAGCCCTAATCTTAACCATAAGTAACCAAACAAAATATGAGACTTGGCATTTTTACCTTTTTGATTGCATTCATAGATCTTTGTGGGGACTTAAATATGGGGACTTAAAAATGTAATGTAAATCTAATCCACACATACAGATATACACACACAACCCAGCACAGAAATTAATTGCAACTAGATGAAAATATAAAAACATTTCCTGATTGCGATAAGTAAAATCGGTATAATTAGGCTTATGAGATAAGCTATCTAAGCGGTAGCAACACTCTTTTCATATTAGTTTTGTGAAGATATTCTGATTGGAAACGACGGATAATTAGGAATTAAACAAGATGCTACAAGCACTTTCCATTTGCAGACAGAATTTGGAAAACACAAGTTCATGGGAAAATGTGATTGGAAACTCCATCCCCACGTCAAATGGGGCAAATCGTTACATTACAGTGGAGAAATTACAAAAGCAGTGGTTTTAAATAGATTTGACTAATGAAATAAGAGGCAGTAGCTGAACGAGTAGTTTTTCTAGTGGCTCTTTAGTACTATACTATGCCGGATCATCTTTCTACTACTGGGCCCGAGTCAGGTGACAGGGACCCAGGACCCTATCCCACATAGCCAAGTGCTCAAAGCAGGACATCCTAGAGAGGATAGCAGGTCATCAGAGGACATACACTATGCATAATCAAGAGAGAGATGAACCGTGGAAATGTCATTGTACCAATGGAGGGATCTGCTGGAGATGGGGAGATCATACCAACGCCACACACATACAAAGAGGAGGGAGGACTAAAACCTGTAACTGCGGACATGAGCGACCACGGCCCTGAGCCAGACGAATCATATTAGTGCAATACATCTAGTTCTCAGTGAGAAGCTTCCGGTGCTCATGGGATATTGCATGCACTGAATAGGCCATGAGAACCTAGACTTTGGTTCTTCAATAACACACCGTTGAGACTTAAGAAAACATGCGGTCCTCTTGGCAAAGAACTTGACCCTTGAAAAAAAACTCTCCAGTCAATCTGCACTCATTTTGGACAGAACCCCCGAATAATGAGTTTACCAAAGTAAGGACAAGATGACGGAAAAATTATTATAAACAGAGAAATTTCAAATGGAAATGCCCTAAATAATGAGATTATGGGTGAGACAGTGTTCTATAAAGAATAACACGCAGCTGCATATCTAAATAAAAAAAATGGTTCTATGTCAAAGCTGCATGTGTTTTTAGGGTATGAGTACTGCATCAGTACAGAAAAGTCTTGCTCTTAACTAACACATGAAGTCCTTCCCCTGTAAAGTAGCACACCCCCTCTAAGAAACCCCTTAAAGTGCTTGTGCAAGATATTCTCAAAATGGGGGCACCCTAGAGGAAAGATGCCCCGTATTTGAAGTGCGCCCTATCTCAAACCTACCCCCCCAGGCTCTTGCCTGAAGGTGTTGGAGGGCTCCCAGGAGATTATTCCTTTAGCAAATCATGACATAAAAAAAGAAAATTAATATGTTAAAAACTAGGAAAAGTAACCAGGCAGCAAAATCCAAATATGCAAAAGTCTCAGGGAAGTCAGAAAAGGGGACAGACTCTGGAAAATTTCCCATAATCCTCCTCAGAATCATTGCATAAAAATCTATTTAAAATGCAGACACCGTCTTTGAACCCACAGTAGAGATGTAAGTGTGCCATTTCAGCATGTATGAAAATGGCTGTCCGATCAATTTGTATCGCTTGAGTTTATAACGAGCCATTCTACACGTAGGCAACATCTTTGGGCCGCTGACCGCTGTCCAGAAGATGACCTCATGCAGTGACCTCAGAGAAGACCCAAGATCCACAGTCTGGTGTCGCCCCTTTGTGCTAAAAATACCAGCAGCCTGGTGACAGTTGCCTTTCTATGCGGCCTCCAGCTCCCAGAGATCTGCCATAACCTGCTGAGGACACAAAACAGGAGCCTCCTTTCTCTGTTAATCCACAGAGCGCATTTCCGAGACAGAGGTGCTTTTGGTGGTGATCTTTTTGTCCTAAATAGCTGAAGGTTTTAGATTATGTATAGATGAAGTACCTTCTTTTGTCTAGACATAGTCTAGACCAAAGCAAAAATATACATCTATACGGAAATAATTGATTGGCAAAGGTGTTAATGCAGCGTATATTTTATGAAGGAACGCAGATGCCTGTGTAACATAAGCTGACGACCATGGCTCCATGTAAGAATTACAAAATGGAGCTAGCATTAAATTAGTTTTAATACCGACACGCAAAGGAACATAATGCGAGACAACCAATTTTAGATTCCGTCTTTTATGGTGGGTAGGACTCTATTTTTATACTGTTCATGGTCTGGGAAGAAGAAAGCTGAAAGAACGTAATTATAAAAACTATCCAAGCCTAACATAAAAACTGCTGAGAATCCCTCCTACTATCACACAGCAAGACTCACATTGTTAATGCAATTATTCAGAGGCGGTAAACAGACTCAAATTAATATTTTTTAAATCACTATTACTTTTTTGTGATTCTCAAAGAGGAGAGCCCAGGTGAATAGTGGAAACGTTGCGTTTATTAGAAACAGGATGTGTATCCATAGAAGCTAATCGAGTAGCGTTGAAGTGAGAGCAGAGCATGAATTCCCAGATGCCACTGGCTTCCCTGCTCCCTCTCCGGCCATTTTAATCCTCATTAAATGGAGATAAAGCTGAACGTAAATATATGCATCTCCACATAAGTGAATTCAAACCTCCCGCTATATGTTTCACATATTAATTAGCGGTTAAAAAAAAAGTCAGGAAACTTATTAAGTATTTGCAGTGTCAGAATGCATGCATTAAAAACACAGGCAGCTGTTCAGGTAAATGAGAGTTCTCTGTGCGGGTACATTTCCACTTCACTGCTTTGATGCATTGGGTTTTTGCCAAAGCCATTTTTTAAAAAGTAATACGTGGGCCATGATAGCTGCATCCATATCCTGTACAGCTATTTCCCTCTCTGAAATAAATTCACATGCAGGGCCTGGTATGTACTTTTCCCTGTAAATAAAACAATGCAAAATAAAGACATAAAAGAATAATTATGTGAGTTCACTTATGCAAATCTGTTTATACCAATGTCTACCAACCTTTATGCATAATTCACTTTAGTAGATGTAGGATTTAGACGTAGTTTGTAAGGACAGTTTGTGCAGATTGAAGAAATAAGACATGGCAATATGTTATCTGGGGAATGTATAAAGCTGAGAAGAACCACTAGTTCAGGGGCAGGGGAGTCATACTCTAGGGGGCGTAACTGAGTCTTACACTGAAGGGTTACAGATTATGGTGTTTCCAGGGTGTTGATATCCATAGTACAAATATCATAAATCACCTAGATGGGTTTTACACGCCTGCTCGGCTGGTTTCAGAGTCTAACTCAGCGTGTAAACCGAGAAGATGCGTAAACAGGCAGGCCGAAGGCCCAGGCTGCACGAAATGTGGCGGCGCAGAGGCTGTGACAGTTACTCAGAAACCATACGAAGGAATGGAAAAAAAAGTGTAATGAACTGAGGCTGGTTTCAAACAAACATTTGGGGGAAAAAAACAAACAGGCATATGTTATGGTGATATAGGAAAGTCACATTGATGGAGCGCGCTGTGCATCTTCATTCGTCTTCAGACATAATGAATTGTGGGGTGCAGATGGAAGCACTGGAATGCAACAGAAGCCATTTTGACAGGAACTATTATGACACTTACTTATTAAGTGAGAACAAGCTACAAATGCCTTGTTCTTAATTTCATTTGAATGCCATATTTGATTTGAGGTTTTATTGTTGCCTATGCTTGAAGGATTCCTGGACAGGAATGAGTACAGAAGTATAATGATGGTAATCCTAATCTTAACACAGCATTAGATTAATGTTACCCACGGGACGTCTGCCACACAAGTTTTACACCAAATCTGCGGGTTATGCATGTGACCTTAGAGCAATGATATGGGGTGTTTCAGCCAGGAGATGATGGCAACCATCTGTCTCCTAAGCTGAGCACAGTATATCAAACAGTGTCTGGTCCTGCATAGAAGAATACCATGACAAGGGGAAATGAAACATAATAGGAGAGCAATTGGATCACAAGCCCACAGTTAATTAAAGCGGCAGAGATAACCTGCTACTTTGGGTAAGTGAAGATTCAGGCAGCATACTAAAGACCGTCCTTGGCTGCTCATGCTCTGAGAAGGTATATCAGCGTGTAAATGTGGAAGGAAGCAATTGCAGCAGTACATGTGTTCAGCAGGGGTCAGGCACTAATCAGAGCAAATGAAACCAGCGTGCTGCCAGTCGGGACTCGCGCAATTCAAAGATTCAAAATGTCAACTGGAGTGTTAGTGACCAGCAACAAGAGGGACGAGTCAGCATAGGCGATCGTGAAGCTTCACTGGGCTGAACCCTCTGTGTCAGGGCCTAAAACCTATGGGTATATAACAGGGCTGGAACCTCCATGTTTGGGTACCAGCCTATCGATGCATAGGTGACCTTGAAGCTTGACATTAGGACTGCACAATTTATGGTAAAAAAAAAAAAACACAATCTCGTGTCACACCCAAATGCGATCTCATTTTTGAATTACAATGGTTTTTCTGCGTTGTATTACATTAGCTGGATAAAAAAACAAGTGTTCCTACTTTTCCCCAAAGAGTCTCAAGTGTCCCATAATTCTGCCTTCTCTTTAAAGGGTGCTTTTCCACCGCACCCGGTAATTTACTTTTGGTACTTCAAGAAAGTACGCCACTTCAAGGTGTTGGTTTTCCAATGGGGTAAAATCAGGTACTGGTGCTGAATGACATCACAGTGCAAGGTGGGGTATTTTGTACTGAGTTAGAAAAATGGCCATAGTATATTATAGGACTGGCTGATGTATGATATTAGTACCAACATCGCATGTTGCGCACGTGCAATTCTTACATTGCTAGTCAGCTAGATTAAGATCAGGCTTTTTCTTACGATCAGTTTCTTACCTGTACAGGAAATTAAGGTTTCACTAAAACATTTTTATTCTGTGTATGACTATGGCAATTTTTTTTAACTATGTTCATTTTTTTGCTTT
The DNA here is from genome assembly GCA_019775915.2 of Cyphomyrus plagiostoma. NCBI lineage: Eukaryota > Metazoa > Chordata > Actinopteri > Osteoglossiformes > Mormyridae > Cyphomyrus > Cyphomyrus plagiostoma. The sequence continues at coordinate 20,568,613 of JABFEA020000017.1, read as the reverse complement.
ATAAATACCCCAATATTTATTATAATAAAATCACAATGCAGTACTTAGAAATTTTCTTAGAACTCAATGATCCTGCTGGCTGTATTTGTAGCTGGCCTCAGTCTGGTTCGAAGCAGAACTTCTCTAATACTTAAGAGAAAAGGAAATGTGATCCAGGCATGAATGAATTATCAACACCACTATTCATTCATTGAATTAAATTATCTGCTGTCTTGGAGGGTGTGGTTACTCGTGGATTTGAACCTCACCTCTGCCCTGCTCTGTGCATGTGGAGTTTGTGTGTTTCATGTGAATTTTCCCCAATAGTCTGGCTTCCTCCTGTAAACAAGAGACAAACAATTATAGTGACCTGGTTTCTGTAAATTGCTGTATTGTGTATGTGGCTCCCTGATGCACTGGCATCCTAACCTGTCATGTGTTACCATGTGATGGCTACTAAGTGCAACAGATCATAAAAAGGGAAACAAATATATGTTTTGCTTTCAACTTATTATTTAAATAACGTAAAGAGCACTTCAAATAAGGAACTTTTAACATGCCGCATTCACATGAATGCAACTACTTTGTTCGTATCCTTTCACAACAACTCGTGTGGAAGTTCATAAAGGACATCCATCATTATCTTTTTCTGGCTTATGTCAAAATCACTGCTTATTTTTCTTGTGATGTGAACATGGTCAGAGTTTTTTTCTTGAAATCCCGAGTCATGTTCTTGATATCACAAAACAACAAAAGTTGTAATTAGACACAGAAAACGTATTTGACAAGACAAAGAGGAAAACAGATTCCACTACAAATGCCAAGGCTGATACTATTGAAGCTGTGCCTTCTTACTGAAAATGTAACCCACCCCCACACCTTACATGTGCTACACATAAGGGGGGGCTTCACCCTGTTCTGAGAGATGAATTTAAAGTCCTGAATACATGTCCTTTATGAACATCCGTAGCATAGATATTTAGGGAATTATTATTTTAAAAAGTAACTGCAGCAGTAAAACTGTATTTCACACTATTACGGTTAAACTTTAGCAGTTAATCCATGGTTCACATGTATTGAACCTTTGGGAGGAATCTGTACAGATCATGGATCAACTATGATCTGTCCTCTCCTTGTATGATATACATTTCACTGCAATTTATGCATTAGATAGTCCAGCAATTTAAATTTTAATTAGAGCATTAACTTCTTAATGCCATCTTGCACACTATACCCTGAGCAGCTACAATTCTAGTTACGCCTGCAGCTCTGAGCTGAAGTGGCCATACAGTTATGTGTGCCTTAGTTACATTGTTCAAAACACCACTGAATAAAATGCATGAATCTAGAGCAGAGTGGGGAACGTGATCCATGGAGGGCCCATGTGTGTGTGCGTTTTTGGGACGACCTTTTAATCAGCCAATAATAAAGCTTGGGTTGTCAGCTATAGTCCTCAGGATCCACTGTTATTGGCTGACTGGCTACGGTGAGGAACGGGAGATGACATGTACTCATGATACCAACCTGTGCCAGCAAAGCAATTGAGTGTTTCGTAAAGTGATGGCTACGAAATACCAAGCAAAACATGGTACAGGTTATTTCAAGTGCAGGAGTGAAAAACACCCCTTGAGATGAAAAAGCTAAGAGGGAAGCTCAGAAGAACCAGAATGACAGCCACATAAAACCATCTGATTCAAGCTGTGTTGGTCCACACCTGTGAATCTGTCAATCTATTGCTGTGACTCCACCCACCAATGAAAGTGGCTGGGAATGGGCTACTACGGGAGGGAATTCCACATCATTACCCACGGAGCACTTCCTTATGCTTGTGATTAGCTTGTGATGCATTTCCATCTGCGTTTGCTAACAGCTCCTCCAATGCTTAGTTTTTCTTCATTGTGCACCGTTTTTGTTTTCTGTGTACACTGATCACTCTGAACTCTGACCAGAATGGAGTTTATATAACGGGACTTTAAAATAAAGATTATTGGTTTATTTATTTATTTGTTTGTTTGTTTGTGTGCTATTCTTATTGAGTACAATGAAATGTCAAGTTCTGTGTCTGTCAGCTACATATGTTGTTTTTGTCGGTTTATATTTGTATAATATGTAACATACTACTTGCAGTACTACTAAAGCTGCAATTGGTGTGGCCCTTTAGTGAAATTAGGGCCACCTCTGGCTGCTCCTTTCCCACAGCCCTAGACTGGGGTGGTAGGTTTTGTGCCGCCTCCCTCACATTACTCTGCCAGATGCCGTGAGTCTGTAGGGAGCGACACTGTGGGCTTTCTAATCCCTCGGGATGCGCTTCTCCTCCAGTGGGAATCGGACTGCTTTTCTGCCAGCCACGCGAGAGCCTCTGGGGAGTTCATTCAACCTCTCTGGCTCTTAGACGCAAACTCAGAAAGCATGTTTACGACGATCACCATAAACCCGTAATGAATAGCTAGCCGCGCAGATCACGTTGGCAACATCACATAGATTTATATATACTTATATATACTTGCAATTCAAGACTTTTCCACAGAAAAAGAGCTTCCTGTCTGTATTTTTGCTTAGTATTTCTCAGCTGAGTCACAGGGCACTTAATCTTACAATAGTCAGAGTTTAATGTGACACATTTACTGACGCATTGAGGTCTCTCTGCCACAGGATTGGGGATTGAACCTAATTGCTTCCTCACAGGCTTTATTAAAGATACGAAAGTTGACATCTGACAAGATTTGTTGTTATGGACGCTAACCAGTACCTTGGAAATAACTGTAATTAAAGTTGCCATGGCTTTGACCTGATTAGGCACTGAACAATACCACTGCCACTTTTTGACTTCCTAGGGCCAGTGAGCATCTGATGATATATAATATCTCTTGGCAGCCAAGTTAATTATAACATAGCTCAACGCACTGCTGTAGAGAGGAACCATCTGACGGAATTAAACTTAGAGAGAACTGTAATCAAACCTGTCAGGTGTATTTTCAGAACAGCCAACAAGAACCAAGAACCAACAAGTACCCCCCAGACACACACACACACACCTCAAAACATACCAAGTGTACAATAGATTGTCTCTACAATAACTTCCAGCCTGTGTACTCTATTTGATATAGTAAGTCATAGGAAATATCATTTTGTGCCTCAAGTTACATGGACATTGAGTTAGCTAGATCCGCCTTTCAGTAGTGATGTTTAAGCGGTTCATGAAGCAAAATCTTCTGTTCAGGTTCTGCAAACACTGCAAGGCAGAAGACCCATTGACTGTGTTTTCAGGCACTTGAATGCACAGTCAATGTTATGAAACATATCAACTGCACACATGAAGTATGTCATGTATGTTTGACTATGAGGCATGAAGGTGACTAGCACAATTTGCCAAGTGCTATGCATCTCATTCGTCCTGAATTACGTATCATTTTACACTCATTTAACTTTCACTCAGGGTAAGCAGCAAGACCCTTCTGAGACCTACAACTAATTAGTTAGAAGTTAATCTCCCTTACTATTACACACTTACCAGCTGCTACACTAGGATAAGTAGTTTTGTTATTAGCGTATAGTCCTGACCATACTGACAAACATTTATCAGTGGTCCAGAGTAAACCATCAAACTACCTGTGATATCAGCTACCCATCAGTTCAAAACAAGAATAATGCATCTAGATACAACTGCAGAATATTTACCAACAGAAAACTGTAATAAATTAAACTGCTAAAAGATTGTTCTAATTAGCATTCTGCTCAAGAATGCCTCCAAATTTTATTTTAAAAAGCTCTTTCATATTTTCAGATGTGCTGTTAAATGATCATATGTATTTCCCTGACAAAGAGACGAGCATGCAGTTCTGCCTCCCAGGAGACTGATGTACTCCTGCATGCTGGGAAGTTTGCATCATCGCAATGCACAAAAATTGGAAAACATCCCAAATTCAACATCCTTAATATGCAAAGAAGCATTAGAGAAATTTCAAATCCCCATCTCCCACAGTTTACTGAACTAAACTTTGTTTTTAATATTCCTGAGATTTTTGTCATATTATTATTATTATTATTATTATTACTATTATTATATAAACAAAATTTCCTGTCACCATGCTTGGCAATATAGGGAGTCAGTTTTTGATGAATAAACTTTGTGTGATGTGTATTGATTTTTGGCCAAACATGGGAAAAAGCTTTAGTCAAGTAACTATAAATCTGCAAATGTATTTTATATAAAAAGCAGTTTTTAACTTAAAGTCTGCCTTTGGTTTATCCATAGCTACTTCCCAGGAAGCAGCAATGGATACCCTTGATTGCACACTAATTTAATGCACTGCACATACACACAAGCTATGAGCAAATTAGCCATACACCCAATCACACATGAGCTGGAATAAACCCACACAAAGGGAGCATGTGCAATCTCCACATAGACAAAGCTGGGATTCAGACCACCTACCCCAAAAACATGAAGCCACAGGACTACCCACTGAGGCACAGGGGAGATCTGGTTCTTGAAAACAGTACTGGAAAACAGTTATAACAGTATAATGGGCCTGACCATCACAAAAACCTGGCAAAAGGTTACTGTATTTTTTTAATACTCTTTTGATGGCTACATTACACTATTAGTCTTATCTATTAATTATTGCTCAACCTTATTTTGCTTTACACTTTCCTAAGAAAAGTACAACTGTGATTCATCTTTATATGTCACTGTAATGTGTGGTGCTATGATTATACAAATGCTTAGTAAGACCCCACCTAGAATATTGTGTGCAGGTTTGGTCACCATACCTTAAAAAGGACATTGCTGCCTTGGAAAGGATGCAAAGTGGGGCTACGAGAATGATTCCTGGTCTTAGAGGAATGTCTTATGAGGAGAGTTTCGATGAACTGAGTCTGTTTTGCCTCGAGCAAAGGAGACTAAGGGGGGACATGATCCAGTTATATAAGATTCTAAAAGGTCTGGATGCTGTTCAGCCAAATGGCTACTTTGATATTAGTGGAAGAACATTTTAAAATGGATTTGAGAAAGCACTTCTTTACATACCATGTTGTTAGAATATGGAAGACTATTCCTCTACTGTAGTGCAAGCTAAAACCCTGGGTTCCTTTAAGTTAGATCTAGATCAAATTTTAACAACTCTGAGCTATTAGTTAAGTTCTCTCCAAATGAGCTTGAGCATTTCTTATGTATCTGCAGTATAACACATTATTTGGACAAAGGTATTAGTATACCTGGTCATTACCTTGCTTTATGCACTGGGGCACAGTCATGCTGGATCAGAAAAGTGCCTTCCCCACATTATTCCCACAAAGTTGGAAGCATGGAATTGTCAGTATGCTGACATATTTAGAGTTTCCTTCACTGGAACTAAAGATCCAAGCCCAACCCCTGAAAGACGATCCCATACCATTATCCCTCCTCCACCAAACTTTACAGTTGGCACAACACAGTCAAGCAGATAACATGTTCGTAGCATCCACCAAACCCAGACTCATCCATCAGACTGCCAGACAGAAAAGCGTGACTCATTATTCAATAGAACATGTTTACACTGCTCCGGAGTCCAGTGGTGGCAAGCTTTATGCCACTTCATCCGACACTTGCCATTGCTATTGGTGATGTGAGGCTTGCAGGCAGCTGCTTGGCCATGGAAGGAAGTTTGTGTTACTTCTAGCCCAGCATGTCCGCCTAACCCTACTGTCTCCTTCCTATCGGAGCCCCGATGATCCAGGCCTGCATGCTTGGTACCCCTTTGTATTTAAGCATGTAATATCGTTAGTCTGGTCATTGGTGTTGCTCCTCCCATCTGCCTATGTCTATCACTGTACTCACCCTCTTATTTTGACCCCTTACAGTCTCATTTGTTTCACTGCTTCCTTTCAGTTCAGTAAATCTCTTTTGTTTGCCACACGCCTGCCTTTGAGTCCTTGGTCTTTTATCTCGTGACACTTTGAAACTCTACAGTATTATGCATTATGCGCCACAGCACTTGGCGACTATGCTCTGTTACTTTACATGGTCCACCACTACGTGGCTGAGTTTCTGTTTTTCCTAAATGCTTCCACTTTACAGTAATACCACTTTTAGCTGCCCTTGGAATATGTACCATAGCAGGTAAGAAATTTCATGCACTGACTTATTGCAAAGGGGGCATCCTATCACAGCACTGTGCTTGTCCTCTTCTACCACCTCTAAACTGAACTACCTCTAATAACACACAGAGACACTTTACCAGTTAAATTGCTACATATTTATGTTCATTTATATTCTTATTCTATTTTCTGTGGTGAAAGGAGGATGTCCAAAGTCAGAATTTCAGTGTACAGCGAAACTGCTTGTTTTCTGTGCAGATGACAATAAATCCCTCTATAACTCTATAACTTGAAACCACTGAGCTCTTTAGAAAGACCCATTCTTTCACAAATGTTAGTAAACCTGACTGCTTGGCTGGGTACTGCATTTTATACATCTGTAGCAATGGGTCTGAATGAAACACCTGAATTCAATGATGAAGAGGTGTGTCCATATAGCGTGGGTGTTACTATGTATCCTTGCTTCAATGGGGCTCATTTCTAAACTCTGTTAGGAAACAGAGTTGTGAAGGGTGCTATATAAAAATAAACTGAATTGAATTGAATTGAATTGAAATCATACTCATTAAACAGATATCAAAAAACGTTAACTATCTGACCTAAGTATTTGCACAGATAAAATTTTGACCAGCACTGGTCTTCTGTTCTCATCTATTAATCTGGGATTGCTCTAGTCCCTGCATCTCACTGAATTAGCGTCAGGGATTCTTACAGAATTATGGACAATGACCTTAGTCTCCCTTTTTGAATATTCTTGACCATTATTGTCCTTACTTTCTGTCTTATTTCCCTACCCTGTTTCTCCTCCTCTTCATCTTGCCCCACCTGATGATAGCTCAGTTGAAATCGAACTGTATGGCTCAAAACTAAATTAGGCAATTCATTTTCTGCTAGAAAGTAGGCTGTTCTAAATAGTCTTTTATCTATGATAGCATGTTGCAAATTTTGACTGTCGCTTGCAAAACGCAATTTATGTGTTGAATTAATGTTGACATTTTATAACGCTGAATGGTAAATTGCACATATCGCAGAATGAACAGCTCATTTCTTCATGGTTATTTATAGCCATATAGAGATGGAAATCATCAGATTCTTTCCAGTGATTCTATTTTTTTCAAGTTTGTTGAACTTAAAGATTCATTTTTAGTTATTCATTGATTAGATACAATTTTTATACAAATGTGGGTGAGATAATAAAACAAAAATATATACTTTTTAATATATTACACTTCATTTTACTTAACTGAGCATTCAGTATGTTTAATGTACAAATCGTATATATGATTGTATGCCAATGAGCCAAAACATTATGACCATAAAAATGATTTGAGTCAAATACTAGGATTAATTAATAAGCAAACATTCAGGAAGCATATTGACATGTTGAATGTAGAAGAAAGGGCTGAGTGACATCGACAAGGGTCAGATTATTACGGCCAGCCAAGCAGGACAGAGCATCTTTAAAACAGCAAGGCTTGTAGGGTGCTCACGGTCAGCCATGCCGAATACCTACTGAGAGTGGAGGAGGGAAAGACCACCATCCACTGACAGGGTGCTGGATGGTTAACAACGCATTATATAAAAATGTTGGATTATGTAAAAATGCTGCATTATGTAATAAATCACCAGAATGTAACAAATTGAATGATGGTATTAATGATGATGATGATGATGATAGGGTAATGTTGCAATATAAAATTATAATGTAGTCTATAAATTTGTAACATTTTGTCGAGTTATTATATAATGCTGAATTATTACGTAATTCATTGTAAAAGGGTGACTTATCGATGCAAGATGCGAATTCCTGTAGTTCAAATGGCAGATAATTTTGATCTCTATCCCCGTGAATTTCTTCTGCATTTAAAAAGTCGACTACAAGTATCGAATGCAGGCTTATTGTATAATATATCTTAGACCTTGTTGCACACTATTTCTACACGATAGTCAAAATTATTCACTTCTCGTGGAGGTGGTCATGATGTTTTGGCTCATCATGTATATCACACTCCATCATACATTATAGTGCTCATGCAGTGTTTCAGACATCACTGTACCAGGGGGTGAGATGATCTTTTTTAGTGGTGAATGAATTAATGAAATGATCAAAATGAGGGTAGCAGTTTAGTGGCCAAGATCATATCAAGATCATTTCAAAAGAATGAATGGTTCATGAACGATGCAGGTCTAATTGCTTTGGTTCTGCTTTGACTTTATGAGAATTCTTCACAACCCTGATATGACAAAGCACAGATTGATATATTAATTTGATTTATTCATCTGTGCTTTGTTCATTTATTAATTAATTTCTAGGTATAGGAATAGTCTTTTGACTATATCTGTGCTAGAAGTTTGTGCACTGCAAACAGTGCACTTGCAGGGATGATTAAAATTGTGGATAACATCTGAGCCAGGAATCAAGCCTTATAATGATATATCCATCTGATTTCACATAGCTAATTATCTCAGAGTCATGCAATGAAGGAATGTGAGACCATTGCAGGGATTATGCACAAAATAAAGCCTATTGACAGATGGCGAATTGCCTGAAACCTTTGTCTCTGGGCTGACTAATTCAGCTGAAGGGAGATCATGGCAGCAGTACACAATGCCTGAAGGTGTCAGGCCAGGGTGAAGCCTCTTGTTCTACCCCTCTGCTGCATCCACTGAGCCACCACACAATTGGAAAGGCAGGCATTTTGGTAAATTCCTCTGTCGAGCTTGGCGGAAATCATTATGCCTCTTCATGGTTTGATATGCTATGTAAAATTTTTATGTGATAGCAATGTCAGTATAAAAGTATAATAAACTAACTGATTTATGAAGCTTTGCGATTCCATGTTTTGCTATGTATATTTTTTTAAGCATGTTTTTCATGCATTTTTTAAATGAGCAAGATGTAGAATATATTTTGAGAAAGTAGAAATAATCTTTAGCTACGGCTCTAGGCGTAACTTGGTAACTGTTCCTGAAATGAATAATGTTTCAAGTACTGTGTCTGAGCAGCTGAAAACTGACATTTAGTTGGTCAGCAGACAAAGGGTAAATCTGTAATAAGGACACAGCGGGCACTGGTGAAAACTCACATAAACACATATATGCAATGCTGGCTGTAACTCTGATTTCTTTAAAAATGAAGCAGATCAGCCCTCCAGCTACTTATAAATCAAGTGGTGAAGTCTGGAGGGCCTTCCCTGATTGGCTGCTGGTGGAAAAAATTACAATATTCCAATACAAAAGGGCTGCCAGCAATTCTGTGCAAAACAGCCTAAATCCATTTCTTCTGCAGTCATATTTTCAGGGGAAATCAGCGCCCTGCATTTCACCTGTCATTACAATTACTAATCTGTAGCTTTATTAATGGTTGAATATTCATTGTAAACAAAGATCCAATACAAATTTGTTGATCAGATTGTTACATAAATTAGATTTTTATTATTGTTTGGAAGGAGAGAGATGTTTTAAAGATTAATGGTTGTGCCATATGAAATCCTTGCAGACGCATATAATATGTATGAGATTAACTTTCAGTGCATATCAAAGTAAAAACCTGAATAAAACAAAGTGGCACTTTCCCTTTAAGGGAACTAATTCTGCCTTGTCTTCCATCAGACTGACAGGCTATATCACTTCAATAAACCTGTCTGCTCAAACTTACCGCTCTCCTTCTTGCATTTAATTTAAACAGCTGTTCCCTCTCGTCACAGACAGCATCTCCACAGATGTGGTTCCAAGCACAAAGTTTTCAAAGTGGCATGGACTAGGAGGGGAGGGGGGTACGGCCCGGTGTCGGGAGTCACAGTCAGAGGTGCAGGGATTCCTAGCTCCGGAGCACAACGCAGCTTGCTACATTCTCACACCCTCTCGCTCTCTCTCTCTAGTACATGCCAAGCATGTTAATATCTATGTAATAATTATTATAACAATTCCCATTGGTTGGTTAGTAGTTGCTGATATCCCAGAAAACCCAAAACTCAGACGACAGACAAGAAGCAACAAAAACAAAGTTTTGATGCCAAAAAAGACAGAAAATCTGCTTCTGACGGAGCTTTACTGACAATGTTGGTTTTGCAGAAGTTATAGACTTTTTGGGGACATTTTGTGAAAACTCCGTGAAAGGTAAATACACACAGACTGCTGATATATTCACTGAAATAACGGCACAAAGTAGGCAGGCTCACTGCCACTCAAGAGTGTTGTGTGACATGTAGAAGACAGTGGACTGCCATATCACTATGCAATGGGGCTTTCTTTTTAAAAATATGCAGTATCTAGGTATATTAATAATACATTAAAACCAAGGTATAGCACAATGCAAAATACATACAACATCAGTAATAACTATTATATAATATAATATAATATAAATACAGTATACTTGTTCTACACTGACTCTGGGTAACGGGTAAGATCTACCTGACTGCCCCTTAGACAAATTATAAAAACAAAAAGAAACATTGAAGAAAACTGAGTAACAATGTGGGCAGGTGTATGGGCAGGCCAGAGTGAAACGTGGAAGCGTCCTGCTTGGGATAATAGCAAGGCAGTAGAGGGGAAAGACACTCGCACCGAGAACAACATTTGACAAGGGGAGCACACTTACAGTGTTCAGGCAGTTTCAGTACATTTTATGCACTGAAGCACCCCCACTCTGTGAAGTATCAGTAAGGCATCCCTGCTCAGTGAAGAATCAGTTAAGCATCCCCGGTGAGCGTCAGTGAAGCATTCGGTTAATGTCAGTGAAGCACCCAAACTCAGTGAAGCATCACTGAAGTGACCTTGCTCAGTGAGTATCAGGAGGAATTCCTGCTCAATGAGTATCAGGGAAGCGTCTCTGTTCGGTTAAATGTTAGTGAAGCATCCCTGCTTGGTGAAGTATCACTGTAGCTTCAACCATCAACTTCTTTAACAACGCTGCCAGGTGAGGCAATACAACACTAGTGGGAGTATCAGTGGATCATCCCCACTAGTGGGAGTATCAGTGGATCGTCCCCACTAGTGGGAGTATCAGTGGATCGTCCCCACTAGTGGGAGTATCAGTGGATCGTCCCCACTCGAAGCAGTGTCCCCATTCCGTGGAATATAAGTGCGACGTCACCACTTAGGGGAGGATCAGCGGAGTGCCCCCACTTGGGGGGTTGCCAGTGGAACATACCCACTCTGCGTTTCTCGGTCACCCGAAAATGCAAAGAGAGCGGCGGACGGAGCAGGTACTGACCTGTGCCTCACCTCGCTGGATGAGCTTGGCAATCAGATGGCATTTCCGCTCGGTTAGGCCCCATGCCAGGGGGCCCTTGGAGACACACCGCGGGCAAACGAGCTAGAGACGACGGAAGTGGCGCGGCCTGCCGCCGAGAAGCAACCGCCGGCCCGCCACACGGGCCCGGCCATGAAGCACAGATGCCCAGCGCCGCGCGACTCGCGAGGAGGTGGGGGTGGCGGCGGGAGCACCCGCTGTTCGCCAAGCTGTCCGTGGGCACGGCGGGCACCTCGGGGCCCGTCGCTGAGCCCGACGACGCACCAGGAGGGGCCCCACGCTGGCCGAGGACGACACATCGCATCACCAAAGGAACCGCACACGACGGCAGTGCCCTTGATGAGGACGCCGTATCTTTAATGTGTTCCTCACAGGACCAGTCATTCCCCACATCAGACTTCCATAGTAATCGCTATTGATGGAGGACTAGGCTTCCTCCGTTTTATTTGACTTTTCTTTTCTTCTCTTTCACTTTTTTGACTTTAACTGTATGAGCCTGTGGAACCTTCCGCCAGAACGTCATCTGCAATGTGAGTTTCAGCCACCAGCTGCAGTCTGCTGCTGAAGAACTTGCTTATTCTGTAGCGAGCGGAAAGGCGCTACCTTTCATCGGGACAGCAGTGAGATCATTTTGCGACTTTCAGCGAGCAGCGGAGCAAACCTCTTAGTTATTAGGCCCATCCATATGGGGATAACGCTGAGGGATTATGGAGGTGCTGCCAGCATCCCTGTGCTCCAGGTCGAGTAAAACAAAACCATAATAAAATTAACCAAAAATAAATTAACCTTGGGAATCTCCTTGATACTCCATAAAAAAGAAAAAGAATCATGACAAAGATAATTTAAATAACAACAAAATGATCAATAACGACATTAAATGAGTGGCAGACCTTGCCACTGGGGGAAAGAGAGGAGCGGCGGAGAGAAGATTTCAGGCTTAGCAGGGGCTTCAGGGGCCCGGCCTGGCATCAGCGTTTGACAGATGCATGGATGGGGAGAGGCTGACGGTGTCTGTGATCTGAGGTGCTGGAAATCCACTGTGAAATGTGCACATATGGTACTGTTGTACGGGAGAAGATGGAATCCATCCCCGGTCTGCGCTGAGCTCCCGACTGACTGGGATGGGGGCTTGATCACATACACATGAATGATAACATTCCCAGTAACGGGAACAGACGTTTCGCCTGGCCTGCCCATTTCAACTCGCTCTAATTACAAATGAAAACTCAGTGTTCATTTTCTTTCCACCCAAATGGCTGTTCTTATCAGGCAAGAGGAAAATAGGATGAAGTTAGTCTTATAATTATGGCCATCTAAATAAAGTTTAACGGTGGTGGGAATGCCAGAATGCTGCTTCTTTGGCGAGCGCTTCTCAGTTAAGACTGCCGGTGCCTCGACGCTTTATCTACCTTCATCATGTGCAGCCCCCCCACCTCACATTGTCCCGGGCAAACAGCGGGGGCTGTGGCAATGACTCTCCATGACCCTTTCGGAGGGGTAACTTAACAAAAGCCCCTTATTTCCTGGGTATCCGCCAGGCGTCCAAACGCACGCTGAGATTTCGCCTTCCATTTCCCTCCTCCCCCTACCTGGCCCGGATCACTTCCTGTGTGTAGCCAGCATCCTGGAACGCGGGGCAGGCCGGCTGGAGAGGCCCTTCTGGGAGGAGGCCAGAGCGGCGTATGCAGATGGTACGGCGTGGGGAGGGGAAATAGCGCACAATTCAAGATCCTTACAGGCCGCACAGCAAGGGTGAGAGGAAACACACATGCGATTAAGCGCTTACATCCCTGCAAAGCTCCTCTCGCCTTCCGGTACGCAAGATAATTTTGCAGAGGTTATTGTGAAGGCAAGTTAGCGTTTTCGGATGGAGTGGGGGGGGCAATCCAGAGACATTTTAAAGGCTCTTTGTTAACTTGAATCAAACACCACCTTCAAGAAGAAGGAAGCGTTTTAATTTGCAACGTTCTACTTCTGGCAAAACCAGACAACTAAGTATTTTTCAACTAAAATATTGATCTGTGCGAGAAGCCAATGAGTGGCTAATGAATGTTGTGCTTTGCATCATGGGCAATGGTCTCTGCAATTCATGTGTAGTTTAAAATTTTTGTGCACAGAAGCCGCACTTTGAATCACAAACTGCAGCATGTTACTGGGAGTTGTCCAGTTCCAAACTTCAGACCTCCAACAAACTTCAGGCCCAGAGGAGACATGGATAAGCAGCTAGATAATTAGTAACAGATTAATGGTGGCACATGAACCCACTTCCCAGTGATGGGTAATGAACGAGCCTCTGTTTGCACGAGATGGATAGTGAACAGATGCCCTGCAGTGAAGGACTTCATCAGCAAGAAAATTAACGAGTAGTGGGGCCGTGTCTGCAGACTGTAGTTTCACTGTCGCCTTACATATAGTGGCATGAAATGGGCAATGTGGACTGGGCAAGTGAAATGGGCAATGTGGACTGGGCAAGTGAAATGGGCAATGTGGACTGGGCAAGTGAAATGGGCAATGTGGACTGTCTATCACTGCCGTTATGAGAGGAAACATGATGACGCTAGACTGTGACTTTAGACTAATATGCTTTTCTTCACTTATTGTTTGTATTATATTAATGTTAAATGCAGACTTCAGAAAGTAATTAGCGTTCTCATTTTTCACCTTTTCAGCTTGTACTAATAATGCCCTGGAAGAGGCAGCTTAACTTTAGCTGACAGCATTCGAAGCAAAAACATGATGATTGCTCACAAAGAGAATTCAGCCTTTGCAAAGTTTTCTTTTTTTAGACTTAAGGTGGCCATATACTTCAAACAACATCTGATTGACACAAAATGAAACAGGTTGGTGTGAAGAATCTGTCGCACACTGAAAACAACACTGCCTCCACGTTTGTTCTGTCACCCCACACTCCTAGAGGGCACAGAATGATTTTTGATGCAGCAGACCCACAAACAGAGAGTACAAACAAACATAATATGCTGAGTGAGCGAGTCCATTTTAAAAAGCAGATGACAGCTCTTAAAATTCAAGATGCCCAGTTTATTAGCAAACATTATTGGTCTAATACCAACAGTGGCACGTACAGGGAAGTGAAAAACTGACATGACACAATTACATGCTAATGGAATATGCATTCCACGGCGAGCAATTATGACATTTACAATTAAATATGCAGATAAACAAATTAATTTACAATACTTATAGTGTAGTGCGGTGAAAAGCGTCTGTGTAATTAGCCCTGCTGACCGACCTAGTGGGGTTACATTAGGTCAGGCAATCGTGGACAGTGTGTGGGATCTGAACAAATGAAAAAGTTTGCTTTGGGCAGCTTGCGCAGTCCAGGACAGGGTGAAATCTAATCAATGGGGAGAGGTGTAACTAGTCATCATTTTAAAGCACAGACATCTTCTGCCAAAGTGAAAAATCTTGAACTGCCTACACTGATGTCCCAGTGCTTCAGTCCACCCAATCTCCAATTTTTCCTGTGTCTGACGGGCTCTGAAGGGCAGCACCGTGGCCCTGTGTAGGACGCGTAGTGGTTGGCGTACAGCAGATACAGGTGGCGATTCTCACAGAGGCCATGCGTCTGATCTCGCTCATGAATAACGGCGTGTGTCTGAATCGCCGACGCGGGGGCAGTGGCTGCCCCTGTTGTCTGCTGGCCCTCAGTGAGATTATTTAGCCCACCCCCCCACCCCCCCAAGCTCAGGCCTGACGCCTTGTTTGTTTCTTCAGGAGTTCTGCAATTTCTCGCTGATGTTCCCTACAGGTTTAAAAAGCAATCTTGCTTTTAACTGCAGATTGTACATCTCTTCTTATTTAAAACTGGTGTTTTGCTAATGCCTTTACATTACGGCACTGAAAGCTAGGAAGACTTTCCTGCAGTACATCTGTTTGTGTGCATTGCTGCATTTGTGTATGCATCAGAATGTCAGCCTGCTTTCTACTGGCCTGTGTCAGTATAATGAAACTGCAAATGTAGCTCACTAGACAAAAAAATAACACTGTATAGAACCTACACCAGAAATTGCACCAGTGCATTAATTTATAACAAAATTGTTGCAAAAAAACAGGGCCTTGTATAAATAAGTGTGGTTTCCATATGAAATAATATACACACATACTTTATTGTATATCGTGTATGTAGTTGCATATTCTGTTATCCAGCTGCAAAAAAATGTACTAATGTATGAAAATTGATGTTTTGCTCTCTTTTCTGTGCTGATCAATTTTATGGCAAGTGTTGAAAGGCTGGCTGACATTAATCCCTGTTATCTGAACATCATGTTCATTAATGCTTCAGAGAGACAAAGACAATAAGTCTGTTACATTCAGACCAGTTTTGTGCTGAAAACAGTGATGTATGGGAAGCCAAATGCCGTGTATGAATAGATTCCTTAAGCGCTGACGGCTTGGACAGTGGAGGGCACATATTCTGGGAGAATCCACAACATTTCTGCATGTTTGTCTGAAACTCACAAAGCCAGAGGTGCTTCTTTCACTGTTTTATTGAAGGCGTGTTAATTTTGTGACCAGGAGCATTGAGCCATGTATAGTTCACCTCAACAGACACTGTGAGCAAAGATCCCCAAGCACTGAGATCAATAGCGGTGAAAAAAATATATGGTCAAAAACCTTTGCAGGTGCTATCAGAAGCATGCTTGCACATCCAGTCAGGTCTGTTAGTGTTTTCCATGACTAGGGTGGGATCGTCCAGAATACACATGATGCTCAGAATGAAGGACAAGGCCGCTGCTCTTCTCCGTTTCTGCTACTTACATTATCATTACTGCAAAATGCTAATAGCTGTGTGTACACATGACGCATTCAATTTTATTCAAATCATTTAGGTTTATTTCTGTTTGTGTTTTGTCTTCCAAGAGTCATGGCAGGTTATGCCACCGAGCGTTTAAGTACAATGGGCAACTTTGTTTTAAAACATGCCTGTGACTAAAATATAATGCAAAAGGTACCAAGGTCATGGCAGATGGTGTCCTATGAAAAAACTTAGAATAAGAAAAAAAAACTCCATAGGACAACATGAGAAGAAGAGATTGACTGGATGGAGGGGAATTTTATGGAATAGTTCATGAAGGGTCTGTTTACGACATCACTTCCTGTTCATATATTACCCACCAGAAAAGGTATACTCTCTGTCATAGTCAAAGTCAAATTAAATTTTTGAAAAGAAAAAAGATATAGAAAATAACTAAAGTTAACTTTACGGATGAGGTGTTCCGAGATGTACGGAGGAAGAGGTTAAAGACCAGTGGGAATCACTATTACTATGATTCTCCTGCAGAAGAAATTGCAGGTGTGCCCAATAAGCAGATCTGCCCCTCCGCTTTCATAGCGGGGACATGCTCAGTGGCAGGCAGTGATGATCAGTAAGTAAGTGCTCAGTCACTTAAAGAAAGCATCTTGCACCCATTGTTTCATTAGGGACCTGTGAGGTTTATAATCAACACTAAGAGATGTGCCACCACAATGGAGCAGAGATCCATAACCACTTGTCAGTTAAACATTAACAATCCCTAATAATCAGCCTTATGGTCGCTTTGGCACCTCATTTCACACATTGTCATAAGTCTTGACTAGATTTATGTCATGTAAATATTATATGTAACTGTAATATATACTATACCTACGTACTGGATAGGTCATGAAGTACAATAGGAGGTGGTTTCTTAAATAACATACTACACCGCAACACATGGTGCAGATCTTAAGCCCACAAGGGTTTATTCTTTTCTGGATCTTGCCTCATGAAGAACCTGAAGTAAATCAGTAATAAAATCATAAGACAAAGTAGATAAGTTTACACCTCACATACTCATTTCAGACTGCATCAAACCTCTGCTGTCTCCCTGAAGGTGCTGTCAAGGCCGATCGACAAGCTCCTCTGCATGTCACGCTCAGCTGGAAAACCAGTCGTCAGCATTAGAGAGCTGAACTTCAGACTCGGTGTAACTATTTTGGCGGTCCATGCTAAATGAGAGATTTAAGGACCTTTTTTAGGACAAAATTCATTCCTTTCAAACACTTTATGACCTCTGCACAGCGTTGCTGCATGGTGTTTATTCCGACTCCGCAGCAGTCGTGCTTAAAGGGAGATCGGATGGTAACCTGAAGGACTGACAGTGAAGCTGAGCTTAAGAGTGCTCTAGATCTACACATTTTAACGCAGTGGCCATAAAACACAGACAGCCTGAGTAAGCACTATGTAAGCACTGAGCAAGCGCTGTGTTTCCCTGACAGCTATGACATCTATGCAGGGTGGATTCCCCCATTAGAAACTGTGCCTGGGAGCATCTGCATACCAACCATGTTCTTAGGCAACAAGCTATTCATGCTTATTAAACCAGCTTGAAGAAATCAGCTAAATAATGGCTGTCAGGCTTACCCTCCCCACAAATTCCCCTTCTTCTTAATTTTTGCTTCCCAAATAGGGATCTTCTAGTGGTTTGTGTCTATCTACTGAGCTGGTGAACTCCAAAATCAGTCATCCATTAGTTCCATTGGCATCCGTCTGTCATATCCCTTGTTTTTGGAGCATGATATTCATGACAGAGCTATTTGCATTTTAACTCCGGGAAGTGTTACTTTAGCCACTCAGCATAGTGTTACTTTTGTCCATATGCATAAGGGTCCTCTGAGCACTACTGCCGAGTGCTTCTTTGGTCCTTCTGGGGAAAGTTCCTCTAGTCTCCTGGTTAGTGTTCCTTAGAATGCCCCTTGTAATACTTATCCCCAGTGTTTGCCAGCTAGTACCCTCTGTCCACCCTTGTTCAGCTTCAGTGTTCATGCTTGGACCAGAGGTATGCTGTACAAGCCATGTGCTAAGCAGTGCTAATTAGTCCTCCCTCTGGGAGCCTCAGGTTAGCCTCATAGGCAGGGAGCAAAGTCAGTTATAAGACAATCATAAGATAAGATAAGAGAATCCTTTATTAGTCCCACAAGTGGGAAATTTGGATGCTTTACCATATAGGTAAAGCCAATCCCTAAAAATTCATAATTGCCAAGCATGGTCATTGAGATACATTCATTCTGACACTAAGAGAGTTTTGTATGGTAAACCATACAGTAATTAACGAGGCTACGTGAATCTATTAGTGTGTCAATTATTGGAAGTATTATTGTATTTCGACTAGGGGTCCAATGAGAAAGAGGACTGGTCTGTAAAGCTGGTGTCTACCACCTTGCCATCTTAATCAACAATGCATTCTGAAATATCTTCTTTGCTGCATCATAATAAGGGTAAGTGACCCGTTATTTTTATGTAAATGAAGTATTTACACACTGAGTAGATAAATTACCCCAATGTACAACCGTTTATTACAGTACAATTTTTTATTTTTTTTGAAAGTGACTGAAATTCATTTAATATGGAATGAGTTTTTAAGGGAAGAAGACCGTGAGTATAATTAAAAGCACCACTAAGAATGTACTCTACTTTGCGTACTACCCAACCGAACAAAAAAGAGGAAAAACAGCCATAATTATTTTATTATCATGTCAAATTAACTATAGAAACCTATGACTACAAGCAATTACTTCTGTGAACCTACACTGTTGTGTAATTTCAAACCTAGTCAGCTTAATCATGTTTTGATATTTCCTCAGCACTTTTGTCTGTGATTTAATTCATAGATTATAAAACCAATTATTTTCCCAACTACATGATATTTCTTGATTAATGCTGAGAATAGAGGCATAGGAGCAAAATAAAGTTAATGTCTCGTGTTGCTTTTCTCGTGCTGATGCTTCCCCTTAACCAGCCATCTAGGAGGCTGCATTCCATGTACTTTAGTTTCATAGATTTGTGAAACACTTACTATTTCACTGTTTTGCTTCCCTACACAATTCACTGGGTGGGATTTCACACATATGGACAGAATACATTAAAATTATTTGCCAATACTGTAATGCACCAGTCTGCCTTTGCAGAACATTAATGGTACACTATTTTAAATGTAGTTACATTATTATTTTAATGGCACACCACAGCAAATGTGATATTTGCAGTTAAAATATTTTAATTCAAGATAACTTTCTCAGTCCAGGAACATTCCGTTTTTCTGACATTGTTGCGTGTCACGAGACTTCATGGTCACCTACATGACAATGTCAGAGCTGTGGTTCTGTCCATCTGCACTGAGGTCACTTTCTAGTCTCAGTACTCACTTGTTTTCATTCACATTTTCCTGTTGGAAATAGAAGGCTGATTAAATCCTGTTCCAAAATGTAACACATTTTTCATAATCACGACTAATTTTCAATGGGAATGTACATAATTTAATGAAAATAGTGTAATAAATATAATGATTCAAGATGTTTAATGTATAGTAATAATTTCTGAATTAAAATATTAACAAATTACTGGGGTTTAGGCCTGATTTGGCAAATCACTTAGCTACCTAGTGTATCAGAACTGGCGATCTTGGTCCAGTCACACAGTCAGGTAAAGGTCACATGACCTTTAGGTTAATGCTGGATCCATGGAAAATTTTGAGATACCAGTGAAAAACAAGACATGATTAAATTTCATGAAAATGTTGCTGTGGATCAGGAAATCTGTTTAGAAAAATTAATGACCACAACATGTGTTTCAGTGGAAATTATTCACTGCAGCCAATGGTAAACAATGTCTGCCTCCACAGCCTGAAAGTTTGAAATGAAGCACACATACAAAACAGTACTTTTACAGTAATTTTTGCATTCCATCTGTTTATGTCATGTTTTTTTTTCCTCCTTTGCATTTGGACCATTCATTTCTACCATGCTTTTCCCTCCAATATTATCACTGAGAAGTGTTAGATACCATCACAAAAATATACCGTCATTGTCTTTCCAGGCCAAGCTGTTATTTTAAACCACCTTTTATTCAGATGTGATCATAACAGGACTTGGCTGGTGGGGCCTGTAATTTGTCCAGTTCTAGTCTCATCTACTGCTCTGTTTAACATGACTCTGTCCAAGTCTCCATGTGGTTCCATCCTCTCATTGATTCACACACGGACTCACTACCTGGATAATAACTCCCTGTCCCGACCCCGTCACCTCTCCCCATGCCTGCTTCTGCCTGCATACACATTTTTCATATTGTTTCTTTTCCCCCTGCTTAGAAACTACTAACAATATCTGCAGCTGACCTGTAAGCACACGCATAAATGCTGCCATCAATCCCCATTTCACCTGGGACTGTTGAGGTGAGCTAACTTGTCTTAGAATTGCCAAGCCTGTTACTGTATAATTTTTCTGCATTAATTTAATCCTAGGTCCAGCCAGGTAGGCATACAGCTTGCATAAAACATACATCTACTTTCTCTACCCACATGGGGTCCAGTGACTGTGACGGGAGCTATGTGCACAAGGCAGGGAACAACCCAGGATGTGACACCAACAGGCAGATCATGCTTCTTCATTGTGAGGTACACATGAGTCTGGGTGGAAACCCAAACCCTGGTTCCAGAGGTGTGAGGCAAAAGTGCTAATCCACTTAATAGACATCGGAACTGTAATTCATTGGTGTCCAGGCACACAAGCAGCATGGAGTGATATACAGAGTGACATCTGTAGCTGGTGGATATGCATCATAGGTATGGTGCCTGTTCAGCACAGCTGTGGAGAAAAGAATCGGAACCCCCTAACCCCCGTTATCTATGAATATCAATTGCTAAGCCGTCATCAAGTGTCACATTCACATATATGCACAATATATGAAACAGTGATTCCCATAATGTCTAAGTAAACGCTTTAAATTCATTTCACAGTTCATGGTCACAAACTGACGTTTTCAGAACTTAGCAGGTAAGTCTCAGATAGTCTCTAACTCAAATATAAGTAGCTCTGTGCCTACGGTCAGAGGGCCAGTTCAAGCCGCGGCCTCGACAGAACAGTCATGTATCTATGGGCCCTTGAGCAAGGCCCTCGACTGCCGGCTCCAGGGACGCCGCACGTCAGCTGACCCTGTGCTGTGACCCCCAAGCTATGAAGGGTCAGGTAAAGAGACGTATCCCAGTGTACCTGTCATACTTGTGTAAATGGAAAATACAGGATTTATCATTTAGGTGAGAGCACGTTTGGCAGCACAGGGCACACGTGGGGTCCATGGACATCTGGCTATTCAGGCGAGGCTGGGCTCAAACTAGGAACCTTCTGATCACAGGCAAAGAGGCTTAACCCACTGAGACACACCAGCTTCCCGTAACATACAGTGGCTCTCCTTCTGCATCTGGTTATTTGAGTCCTAACATGGTCTTGACACACTTGTATGTATGGGCCGAAGCCATTGCTTCAGCAGACTCCAAACCAGAGGCAGCCAACTCTTCCATTGACAAATGTCAGCTACCTCCTTTGTATAGAACACCTATCCTTGCAGTGCAGATGGAGTCCAGTGAAGTATGTCCTATGTCTACATGCCTCAGTCATCTACACTCTGGGTTTTGAGGTTTGGCTTGGTGCCATTAGATTAGCATGCAATTAGCATTTCTGAAGCCCTAGAGGCAGTACTTGTCTTTAACAAGGATATCTTCATCAGACAGCAAATGTGCGTGTGCAGCTCCATATCTGAGAGTCAAAGGTGGAACAACAAATGTGAAAATGCAGCAATAAATACAAGCAACATGAGGTGAACTTTGAACAAAGTAACCATGATTTATCCAAACTGACAAAATATACTCAAAACATACATTTACGTACTGTATATCATTGGCTGTCCCCTAGTGTATCTGGATCTATGTCATAATTAAACATTACAGCTAATTAAGCATTTTTAATGATATTTTCTGAACATTTTTTATTATTTTACCGGACCAAACACCAGGCCCCTGGGTTGTCTTACCTTTTTAAAGACTTATGTAATGCTGCAAATTAAATCAAATGGCTGTTCCACAAAATACAAAGAAATAAATAACTAAAACCAAACGAAGTTGTTGAAACTTATTAATCCCCTGGAGCACACAGGGTTACTTTTATCATCTGCCGTAAACACCGTATCAGAGACCACTTTGAAAGCATTTATGTTTTATGCACATTCCGTGTGTGGGTGGGTGTGAGGTGGCATGGGGTGGGGGGATTATTTGTTAAAGTGAATGTCATCTCATTTAGTTGTGCTGAGACTGCAGGCTGATACCATCACGGTGCCTGGCTCAGTGGGTCTCTGCCAGACACATTGTTCAGTGGCATCCTTTCCAGATCTCAATCTGCAGAGAGCATTTTCTCAGCGCTTTATTACATGGCGTGTGGCTGAGTGATACCGTGCTCTGCTTGCCTGTCTCCCCCTGCCCATTTATAATGCCATTCCTCAGCTGGGCTCTTGCATACTGAGTGACAGAAACGCTTGCGTTTAGCCCGGCCCCCGTGAAATTCTCTTTTTAGAGATGAAGGGAAGAACAGATGAGGTGACCACAGTAAAGGCAGTGGCACTGGACCAAGAGTGGCCTGAACGAGCCGTGTGCTGTGGCAGCGCTCCACATGTTTCCCCTTCCGGCATGTTCCATCACGAAGGGCCGATACACGTCCTGTTTTCTGTTCTGCACCTCAATTATCGGTGTTATATAGTCAGCTGGGAGCACAGTGGTCCTGCAGGCTCAGCTCTGTGCCACAGGGCACCATAATCTCACCTTAATCTCACCTTAATCTCATATAAATCCAGAAGATGCTCCTGTAGAGCTGCATGGTTTTAATCTCACACACTGGCAGGCTACTTTCAGGTAAGACAGGGAGGGCTCCTCCTTCCTGCTCTCTGACAAATAGGGAGAATTAATATAATTACAATACAAGTTAGCTGGTTAACTGTCCAGCGGTTACTTGTGTCATCACTAGACTGCACATAATTAGCCACCCATCAGATTAGTGACACTACAACTAGCCTAAATAACAACACCTGCTATAGTCAATGTCAGTTTGACTCAAATTTGAAATCACTGGCATGCTGGTTAACTTCTTTCAGCATGGACTACTGTAAGTCTTTAGCTAGGGTCAGTGCCCTGTAATCAGAATACAGACTTTGGTGGTGTGATTATTTGTTTGAAAAACCCTCTGCTCATTTTTTATCAACAAAGGTGCCCTTCTGGGTCATTTTCAACAGGTACGTTCCAAGTAGCCTTTGTATTCTGGCATAAAATAAGCCTTTTGTGTTGGTTTTTCCACTCTGTCTGTCCCCTTTCTTTATATTATGCACAGCTACGAACAAAATGCTAACACACAGTGACACACTCAGGAAATAAGTTTCTCTTTCTCCCCTCTGCCAAACACACATAAAACAGAGAGAGAAAGAGAGAGAAAGGTGATGCATAATACACACATCCACACCATTCTTTCTAGCCTTTCAGTTGCCAATAGAAATGTTTCTTATTTCAAATATTGAAATAAGATCAAATCAGAAGGAGGAGGCAGTTTTTGGAAACAAATAACAATGTTCACTAATGGTAACGTCGCCCTAACGAGGAGAACACAAACCCTGAGCTACAAAATTAGCACCATCTTTAGAATAATTTTCCAACCGTGCATTTCTCGTCTGGGCGAGGACATGGCTTCACCTAATAGCTTCCAGGAGCCAACACAGCAGGCCTTTGCAAACGGTCCTCTGCAATCTCCTATACCTAGAAAATATGTACGTAATTATGACTGAAAGAACAACTCAAAAAATAGGTTGCTCACTGAGAAACCCTTATGAATCTAGCTTATGGTCCTATCTGTTGTGAATCGTCCCATGATTAAATGTCTTTAAAGGCCAGCATTGCTTATAGCAGATCCAATGCTTTAAGAAAAATCACAGCGTCACAAAGGATTTAGGTCCTTAGTGATACACCTTCCATTGTAATTAAACCGCCATCTAACGACCTTTCTGTGAAATCGCATGCACTTCAAATGTCATCTATAAGTAAATTGTATTCATGTTTAATGGTAATGTGATTAAATGACAGTCAACCGCCTATTTCTATATTCTTTATTTCACTCCTGTGAAAATGTCAGCGCATTCCAATTAGAATGTAGAGAGGCAACTTTTGGCGACTGGGCCGTCCCACCGAATGCCGGCTATTGGTAAATGGGTAATCTACAAGTGCAGCTGTCACATGACCGAGGCATCTGCCGAAGCGGGGCGGAGTGTGCCAGGAATACTCCTCATTCATCGTCCAGTACAATGCACTTATTTATCACCCAAATTTCAATAGTGAAACACACACAATGTGAATGGATACATACCTCTATCATGCACCTTCCGCTTCATGTCTAGGCTTCTCTCTTCATTCACTTTCTTTTCCTAAAACGGCTGATTGCAGGGACATTTTTTTTAATCTAAAAAGACAATGAGAATATATACTATATCATGATATGTTTTTCACTGATATCTCTAAATTTCCCAATTTACCACAGTGATGTAAATTTTCCAGCATTAACTGAGAATAGATATATATATACACACACATATATATCTTTGTGAGCCTGTCCCAGAAGCAAGGGGCATGAGGCAGGAAATAACCCTGGATGGGGGGACCAGTCTATCGCAGGGCACACTGACACATGCACACCTACGGGCAATTTAGGAACTCCAATCAGCCTCAGCATGTCTTTGGACTGTGGGGGGAAGAAACCCCACGACAACACGGGGAGAACATGCAAACTCCACACACATGTGACCCAGGCAGAGACTCAAACCCAGGTCCCAGAGGTGTGAGGCAACAGTGCTGACCATCATGTCACCCCCCAGGTGGTCAACTTAGATGTGTTTAGTGCTGGTTACCATAGTTATATAACCATATACACTGGTTCAGGTCCAAGCAAAAAAGCTGTTTCTGAAAGCTATTTAACACACATTTCCTGTTTTTTTTATAAACAAAAATGTATGATTTTGAGCTATGAATAAAACAATCTGCTAAGCATATTGGAAAGGCACCAATAAATGCTGTTAAATTATTACAATGTCAATATAAACAGCACTACCACAAGTGCTGTTGGTACGACTAATGGTGATGATCGTAATGAAAAACACTTGTGTGCAATAGGTTTGTTATGTTTTGCATTTAGATTATAGCAAAAGCTAAGGCATAAGTAGCTTGGAGATGCTATTTTGCCAAAGCAGTAGAATGAGCTGAACTGCAGTGCAGAGGTATGCGGCTGCACCTCCCAGAATGCCTCACTCTGAGCATGTTCATGTTTGCTGGAGAGGACTCAGAAAGGACCGCGACCTGCCAAGTCAACAATGCAGCTCTTCAGCGGGCCTGCCGTGATTACCGCCCCCACCCCTCCCCACCTCCATACACAGGTGCCGTGCCTGGCTTCTACCAGCCATCCGGGTGGACAGCAAAAATGCCGTAGGTCGCGTGGCTAAGTGGAGAGGCAGCCGCGGCATCCACAACACTTCAGTGCACTGGGGCTGCTGGTTTACTAGCAAATTAGGTCATTTACATAGAAGTAAAAAGTGTACCTCATATCTGTGAAAATGGATCATGTTTCTCGATTCAGATAGAAATGTGTGTCGGCAAGATTCAAAATAGATGATGAGGCTCTTATCACTCAGTCAAGTGAAGAAAGGACCTGCAAGGCTTCATAAACTCCATTTCTGACGGAATAAAGAAAACTGAAATGCTTAAAGTTTAAATGGAAAAGCATGACAGGCTGCTGCATGTACAGGACCAATCAAAATTACAGCTGCTTTAAAATCATAATTACAAACAGGAGTGGAGATGGGCATGTCGGTTGTCCCACTGTCAAAAATAGATGAGGCACTGTCATGGTCTGTAGCTGCTTTGCTGGTGATGGAGCTGGTAATCTCAGTGAGAGCTGTGACAGCCAATCGGCATGTCCACACGTCATTCCATCAGCATTATGACCTGCTGGGCGGACTTTCACTCTCCAGCACGATCACAAGCTAAAATGCGCTCTTATATAAAAGGAAAGTGAAATGTAACTGAAGCTAATGTCTGGGCCAGTCTAGTCAGAAGACCTTTATCCTACAAACATAATGCTCATGTAGGAACACTGTGCCCCACCAGCTCTGCTCTGCTTCTGCCCTGCTGGCCTTCTTTAGCTCTAAATGGTTGATCATCTGCATTAGGGCCAGCTGGATTCCCTTAACAGGGGTTGGCTGTGGCTACAGGACTGGTGATCAATTGTCAAGGAAATGTGACGTCATGCCAAACTCGGCCCCAGGCCATTTCTGCATCTCCTAACATAAACACAAGGCCTTGAGCCTGGCTGGGGTTTCATTCCTCACCTATTGCCTTGTATGGAGTGAGAGTGCTCAGCTAATTATCAACATGACTGAATGAATGCACAGAGAGATCATAGAAATGAAGCATTATTCAGTGTGACACAGTCTGCTTAAACGGAAAATGATGCTTCATTAACGTGCAATAACGTAATTCACATGCTCACAGGAAAATTTCAAATAACCCTCACATATGGTCCATTTGTCAGCATGAAGCCCCAGTTAGGCTATTCTACAAACAAAGTCTTTTATTTCTTTCCATCCTCTGCAAGAATGTGGCTTTAGCACAAATAGGGTTAAACATCAAGGTTCAAGAAACTGATTTTAGACCCAACTGAACTGGTTTGAGAAACAGAGATGAGCAGCCAGGTGCAGAGGTAAGTGATTGTGAAAATGACAGGTAGGCCTTTCCTGAGCACGACTGTATGAAGCAGCATGACCTCTCCTGTGCTTACGAGCCGCCATCAACACGCCGCCATAGGTCAGCACTATGCTTCTGCCGGCCTGTGGCCCCTGATTACCAAGTTCCCCCAGGGCCACCTATTCCAGGTTTGAGCTGTAGACCTTGTTAGGGACTAATGAAGCAACCCGGCGAGCTGAGGTAACAGGTAAGAGGGTGAGAAGCAAAGTGCCGGCTCCTCAGTGCTCCACCATTAAATCAGGAAGGAATGAGCCCACTGGGGTAGGAGGGAGCAACACGAACAGCCAATCAGACATGGGGGTCACATCCATTGGCTGTCCGTAATGCCGGTCACCAGGTTTTAAATATAGACGGAGCCTGCCAGGGCCCAGCTCTGCCTCTTAATGTCCAAATCGCACCCTGCCCCGCCTCCTTCAATAGCATTTTTTTCTTACTCTCTCAAAATTTTGTCCAGTGTTTTTGTATTTTGATTTATTTCACTTGCTGTACTTCTTCCAAAACTTTTCGGGCAGTTTCTCATAGAGGTAAGACATGTGTAAGCAGCAATAAATTGATATTTTAATACATTTTCACAGTGGTATTACGAATGAATAAGCAGGAGTATTACTCTGTACCTGAAAAGTCTCCTGCTCCTCTCTGATTCTGACTTAACCCCTGCCAGTCACACTGAATCTGCTGAATTTTTGGTCTCAGAACTGCACTTGGTCACCTAAAGCACACAGAACGGGGCTCTGCAGCGTCTGTGTGACGGAAGCTGTCCCCCCGCACGCAAATCGCTTCCGTGCTGGAGCCGTGAAGCTCTGGCTGACTCATTAAGAGGGCAGCATGACTCATAGAGGCAGAGGCAGCAACCAGGGATATGCGTAAAACGTTGAGGCAGACAGGATCAGTGTTATACTGTACTGACCGGAGCAATACCCATTACAACTGTGTGACATTAACATTTCCATTTTAAAGTCCCACAAAACAGGCGTCTCCTGAGTGAATGATTTTGGTCCAAAATAAAACTCTATAAATCAGCCGGGTTTAGCCTTATAGGGTATATTTCCCATCTCCCTGGCAGGCGCAAGGGTGTAGGAGCCGAGGGGACTTACACCCCCAATTTTTAATTTGGCTTCATTTTCCCTACAAGAAAGGAGTGAATAAGCGAAATTAAAGAAGAAGAGGTGAAGTTTTGGAATGATTCTCCAAAAGCTTAAAGCAGACAGGTTTTAATGAGGAAAGCTAGTGATGTACTACATGAGTTATAACAGAAATATCTGAGGGACAATGAGAGAGAGAGAAAAATGGAAAAATGTATGCTTTTCTCATGTATGTTAATAGGATAATAGTAAAATTCCTTTGTCTATATGTTTGTGAGATAACTATGATAAAGTACAGTGTGTATATGTATCAGTGTGTATAGAGTTCCCCACAATAAAAACCCGCTATTTTGTCATTGTGGGGACCATTTTCAGGTCCCCACAAAGAGCAATCAAAAAACTAAAAATGGTTATGGTTACTTACGGTTAAGGATATGTTGGTCAGGCTGGGATTAGAGTTTTGTCTATAGAAATGAATGGAAAGTTCCCACAAAAATTCAAACCTGTGTGTTTACGTGTGTGTGTGTGTGTGTATGTGTGCGTGTGCTTGCGTATTTCTGAGGTAACTGGAAACGCCATTGCAGCAGTTGGTAGTTTGAATTAGAAAATACTTTCTGTGTCTGGGCCATACGGTAAGGGAAAAAAATAAAAGCTGTAACATTTCAGACATGGGGTGAATTGCAGCATTTTCTGAATACCAACAAGACTAGGATTCCGTCACAATAACTGTGTGCCTGTAGTTGTCAATCCACTGCATTCTTATAGGAGTGTCTGACTGGACTGGTTAGAGGAAGAAATGCCATTTAAGGCAACCTGCTCCACTCACACAGGCCTCTGCTCCCCTCACACACTCACACAGGCTCCCGCTCCCCTCACACACTCACACAGGCCCCCGCTCCCCTCACACACTCACACAGGCCCCCGCTCCCCTCACACAGGCTCCCGCTCCCCTCACACAGGCCTCTGCTCCCCTCACACAGGCCTCTGCTCCCCTCACACACTCACACAGGCCTCTGCTCCCCTCACACACTCACACAGGCCCCCGC
>JABFEA020000017.1:20513191-20533648 GCA_019775915.2 Cyphomyrus plagiostoma | reverse complement strand
GGCGGAGACCAGAACCCGGGTCCCAGAGGTGTGAGGCAACAGTGCTAACCACTGCACCACCATGCCGCCCCCAAAGCAGCTTCTTTCCTTGGAATGATTATAGACTAAGGCGATAGACTTAGTCTGTAAGCATAGCGATGATTGTTCTTAAAATGGCATTTTATTAAGTATTTTAAATACACAGAATGCAATCTCTCAATCTATTTTGTTTCAAATTAGCCTACATCTGATTTTTTTTCCGTCCAGCAAAATACAAATTACAAAATGCTCAAAAGGAAATGAATACGCATTTTTAATGCATTTAATGCATTTCCGGCAGTTCTTCTATCTCTTTGCCTTGATTTGTACGATCCAAAGGTATACAGAAGAAACTTAGATTCGGGGTTTTCTTGCTGGTGTCCTCACTCGCACCCCGGTAAAATGGCCACCGCCTCGTTTTCATTTTTGCGTACCTTGGACAATGACCTCAGCTTAATATGACTCATTGACCCCCATTATGAGACGTAATTTTTATTGTCTTATTTATAATTTTACATGGCATGAGTAATGAGAGTGCGGAATTTCGTCCAACGGACCGATCTTAATTTTGGAATCTATTCCCACGCTTCGGACGTTGAGACAACGCTTACGTAAGCGAGACAGTTAATCTGGGGGGTATTATATGAAGCAGGATTAAGGGAAAGTCTGGTTTATTTCGATAAATCTGTCTTATTTAAGTGAGAGTTCCGTTCCATCAACGTGTCGTAAATGAATCCCTGCTGAGTTACCACGGTAACTTGCACCTCCGAACAACTCTGCTCGGGACCAGGTTGACTGTCTTGTTTATTTAAGCGGTGTCTCAAAAAATCTCCGACGTGTGGGAATATTTTCCCTAAAGATCGTTCCGTTGGACGAAATTCCGCAATCTTACTATTCATGTCATGTAATCTGACATTATATTTTACATTATCTGATTGATTTTTTTTTTGGTAATCTGTAAGGTGTACCAAAATGACATGATTTTGTTTGAGTTAGCAGGAGAATGACTCTTGTAAATACGTATATTAAAAAAATGGAACCCTGTAATCAGTGCTCTGAATAAAAGCAAGAGGAGAAAGCAAAGAATAAAAAGCATCTTTTCTGAAGTAAAGCTCTACGCGATACTTCCATAATATGGAGAACAGAGCTGAGATTGCTACATAACCAATATAATAAAGCCTATAAAATCACATCTTAGTGTCCCAATTAGTTCCAAAATAATTACAGTAAAATCCCGTTATAGTGGACTTGCTTATAAAGGAATATGGTCTATAACGGACGAGATCAACTGGTCCCGACCGTGCACCTTTACGAACATGCAGAAAATGCATCGGATATAGCGGACTCGCATATAACGGAATTTCGCTTATAATGGACAAACAATTTGGTCCCCGGGGCCGCTTTTAGCTGTAGTTCTGTTCGGCTATAATAATATAATAATCTATATCACAAGTGTGTCTGCTGAAGTGTGGCATGAGTAAATGGTGTCCTGTAGTTGTGTTCTGGGCATACAGCAACTCTGGATGTAACGGAATGTTTTGCTAGGTCCCTTGAAGTCCGTTATAATGGTATTTTACTGTAAAATAAAAACGTACGCATATTACAAAGGTATAACATGAAATGCAATAACTAATTGAAAAAAAATCCATCAAAATAATATGAACAGGATGATATCTTTATATTTTCAGTCACTGTCTACTTTGAAAGTTTTCTACTAAAATAGAAAAAACAACGTACGGTTATTTGTGCAGAACATTTCACATGGATGTGATTTAAAGTATTTTAGGGAGATCACATTATACAGTAACAGGTGAAATCAACCCAGAAGGTTCCCTGTTGGCTATGGGGATCGAACCAGCAGCTTTCACATTTCAAGGCGACCGCATAAACCAGTGCACTACCATGCCACTGTACTAAGCGTTTGTAACATTTATGTAACTTATGCATTTAATCTGTCTGCAAGTCATTGCCAAGCTAACTCTCTGGCTATTTTTTAACGATTACATCTTTTTAACGAATACATCTTTGTATTTTTCATACAGCTCCATCAGCAGCGTTTATTCTGCGGCGGAAAGAAACACCGCTCTTGTTTTACAGGGTTTCCGACTCATTTGGTCGATCTATCGTTCATCCATTCATTTGGGCTTCTTCGATATCGCGGGTGTGCGCACTAAGTGAGACTATGCAGGTCTGTCTTGAATGAACCTTGATTAATTAACACTGAACTGCGTTCGTGGAACGATGTGAGGCTAAGTTTAGAGATGGAGGTAGGTTGAGTCTGACTTTTTTGGGAAAGTCTGCCTTTTTTTAGCTACTTTCATGGAATACCCCCTTGGTCTGGATCAGACTTGCTCACTCGTCTAAGTTACCATGGTACCTCGGCAGGGGTTCATTTGAGACACGTTGATTGAACATGACTCCCACTTAAATGAGCCAGACTTGTTGAAATAAGCCAGGCTTTCCCTTGATCCTGCTTCGTGGAACACCCCCCTGGTCTCATTAATAGGAATATAACAAATCTTTTACTCTTTATGTAATTGCTTTTTATATATAAAATAGGGTAAGACAGTTTATGAAAGTCAGTAGTTTGGGTATATTTTTTTCTTTCTGTGATTTCACTTTGAAATGTACGTTCTTTTAATTGCCTAGGTTTCCAATTTAAAGGAAAGAGAAACACAAAGCTTCTTCCACTATTGAAAGAAATCATTAAATACATGTAGCAGCACAAATAACAGACACGACATCACACTTCACACAAACACATACACACACACACACAGCCACTTATGCAAAAGAAGTAATCTAACACATATTTGATTACCTCCATCATGAACCGAGATGTTAACAGCTGCTTTATAAAACAGTCACACTTCTACGTGTGAACACAGTCTTCGCATGAATGATGAGCTTGGCCATCACCGTTTAGGGCTTTTCTTTGTTGTTTTCCATCACCCTCACATTAATTCGCTCGGTAATTGGGAATACCAGATGGTCCTGACAAAATTCAGCTAATGATTGCAATACTCCGCCGAAACCTAAAATCGACCAATCATCCAGAGGAGACGTAATATATCAAAGTCAGCCACTGGAATCCCGCGTGGAACCACATTCTGAGTATCCTTCATAACTTCTGCACATTCGCTGCCTCTGTTCTGATGGCAGTGTGGTGTCAAATAGCGCTTAAAAAAATTAGAAAATGAGTTTGAGTCAGACATCAGGTCCTGCCATCCTTTTGCCTAGGTGCTGTGTTCTGTTTCATTGAATGGGCACACCCATTTGGGCATATCCATTTGGGCATATCCATTTGGGCACACCCATTTGGGCATATCCATTCTCCTTCCCAATTCCACAACATTTGTCAGTCATGGTACGTGATTGTGAGCAGGAATGCAATCTCACAAAATACAAACGCAAAAGTGAAGCATATATACTGTAGAACCCAAAAAAATATTGCTTTTTCTTTTATAAGAGCAGAGATGAATGATGGGGATTTGAGTGAATGATCCCCAAAAAGGTCGGTCCCAGTTCTCTAGGGGTTCATCTTTACAGTCCCATAGTTTGTTATCTCAAGTTTACTGTCCCATAGTGGGGGCTTCTGTGAATGCATCATCACAATTCATGAACCTGGATATGAAAAAGATATCCACAAATCTTAAAATTTATAGTAATCATTTATATAGAATACATATGGTAACTATTAATTGTCACATTTTTAATGGAGTGATTCCCATTTTTATTTAAAAAGATAGTTGTATAATATAGGTGCACTTGTTTGATGCAAATACTGTTTTCAAAAGTCCAGGATCACAGCAAATACATTTTAAAGTGCAGTTTTAACATAATCAGTGATTTGGCAAACAGTAATTTAAGTGTTACATGAATGAAATATCAGTCATTTGTCACAAGCATTTTCCATGCAAAGCAGTGATCAAAAAATATATCCCTGGTAATTCAAAATGAGAGTGAAGAAATATTTAATTACACCGTTTTTGACACAAATGAAATGTTCTAAAAGCATATGCCTGTATTTACTTGAATATGAATATTCTGTGAATTAAGCGCAGTAATAGTGTCATGGTATAACAAAGGGCACCTTGGCTCTGCAGAAGCACAGTGTATTCCATCCTTTGCAAATTTACTATTCATAAACTCCCCAGTCATGCCCTAAACAACGGGGAATTAATCTTTGCATCACAGCATAAAATCCTTTTGAAAACTATTTCAATGAGGCATGAATTGATATTAAATCACCCACATGTATACCTGCTATGCCAGAATCTGAATTTGACACATGAGAACGTTAAGGTTTAACTTTTTCTCATTATTTTAAAAAGCCAATGTTAAAAATCTAGCTTTAATATCTGCTTATTTCACTATCAGCATTGGAGATTGTATGCAGGTAATTACTTCCCTTCCAATGGTGGCTGTGTCGGCACAGTCCTTGTGGAAGTGGAACAACACTAAACTTAATGAAGTGCAGATGTGGATGAGTTGGTTTCATGGTCGAGCTCGAAGCAGTTCTCCAGGTCCCAGGTGGAGAGCTCCTCTGATGATTATCACTGGGTCTCTGCCTTAGGAACCCTTCAAATTAGACGCACCTATAGGTTCATTGGATCTGAGTGGCCCTATACTCCTAATATTACAACTGGGTAATAATAATAATACATATTGCAATACACGACTGCATAACACAACCCTTAACTGGAGATGTCCATACTGGAGACTAGTGGAGCGTCTAACCCACCAGCCCTTCCATGACGACCACCAAAGACTGAGAGTAATCACAAATATAATTTTTACCTCAGGCATTTTTTTTACAGAATGGTTAATTACGAAACAAAAAGCTTTCTACAGTAAAAAAAAAAAAAAGCACGAGGCAGATAATCCTATCAGTGTAACATTGCTCAGTCGATGGCGTTGTCAGTAAGTCTCATCGATTGACTCATTGACAGGCAATATACTGCTATGCTAACTGACCATGTGACCACATTGATTGATGGGAAACGGGAGCCCTCAGCTCTCACCTCAGGGGTGATGAATAGGCACCTACGCCTGAACCGTATGAGACTGGGTACATTGCGGAAACATCCACTTGCTGTGTGATCCCACCTCAGGCTCCAAGCTTCCTTATTGTACCATTATGTGCTGGGAAGAAAAAGGCAATTTCTCATACTAATATGAAATATGCATATATTTACATCGCAGAGGAAAAAATATATTAAATCTGGGAAAATTAAATTTACATGTCAAAGCTGGAGGTTAGAACTGATTAAAATGTGTTATATTCCCGGCAGGACAGGCACCAATTATTTGTTTGTGAGGATAAGTCATAAACTTCAAACATGAAAACTGGTTAATGAAACAACCAAGAAAGAGAGGAAAAAAAGATTAGAGTAGATTTTTTCCTTTAATTACACGATTATTTTAATATGAAAAGGTTTTTGCATTTCTCCCGAGAGGACTACTGTTTTGTTAATTTATTGATTTTCATTTTTTAAATCCCCCTGCTCAGCAGATACGTGCTTCGATGTTTATTGATTTGTCGATTTTATTCTGCGTTCTGCAACGTACGAATACGCCCAGGGTTCCGTGCTGACCACACAGAGACTGCAGAAAGGACAGGGTGGGTGGGGTTCAGGTCTTCCTCACTCTCTTATGTCACGTTACAGTTCCGTGAAGAAGGCACTCACGGTTTTCAGTGTCTGTTATGGAGAACATTGCTTTCATTTTGCCTGTATAATTACCAGGCTAAGAATCTGTGCTGCCTGCTGGTTACCTGTAGCGGATTATTTTTTCAGGATTATTAGCATGCGATCATTCAGAAACGTTCACAAAGGCCCCAAAGCCTCTGCCAGGGGTCATGTAACATTAGCGGCAGAATTCCCACACAGACCAGGTTGGGGAGGGGGGGTGAATTCTTGCACTGGAAAAATGTGGTGCTGACACTCTCCCTGGGTGGTGGGATGGGGGTTGTCACCGGCCTCAGGCCTGTGGCTGGAGATCGCGCCTCTCCCCCCAAAACAGCCGTCTCTCCTGCACACGGCGCCAGGCCTCCGGAGGCTGTCCAGGGTGGCCAACACACTACTGCTGTCATTCTCCTTTCAATTGGACTCATGCTCACGCCGTTTTTTTGTTGTACTTTGAATCAGGTCAGTGAAGCTAGAATCTTTTGTGTGAGTAAATCTGAATACCTGTTGTTATGGGGAGGGCACTGGAGGACATGTGACACGTACATATCCATACAGGAGTGTGTGTACTGGCAGGCATATGAAAACACAAGCAGATCCATATTCAGAGACTGCCCCACATTTCATATGGACACGCCCTCATCACCAGGGTGACCAGCTGGCCTTTTGACAGTATTTCTGCAGTGCATCTGTTGTCAGGGGCTGGGGTCCATTCCCATGCAGTGGGCCTCTTCCAATCTGTATTCATGTTCAGCGCGAGAGCTCTTGACCCCAAGCTTGCGTGATGCCTGCACTCCTGGCATGATCAAAATATTTGTCACTTAGTCTGGACTCAAGCCAAGATCAGAGAGCAATGTCAGCACGGAACTCCTGTGAACTTGGCTGTTTACGGGCATTTCGATGGTCCAGCGCGACGCTGAATGGCTGTTCACTGACCGCCGGCTGCTAAAATTACCCCTCCGTCACGTCGTTGCCCCCTGCTTCCCAGCCTCTAAGACTTTCCTGCATTTGTTTACCTAACACACATTGATGCAAAGCGACTTCACTTAACCACTTATCTAGCTGTACAGCGTCGCCTGAAGATCCAGAGGCTTCAGTTCTCTTGGCATTTGGTGCGCTGATGGGACCT
This sequence comes from Cyphomyrus plagiostoma, assembly GCA_019775915.2. Lineage (NCBI taxonomy): Eukaryota > Metazoa > Chordata > Actinopteri > Osteoglossiformes > Mormyridae > Cyphomyrus > Cyphomyrus plagiostoma. The sequence goes on along the minus strand of JABFEA020000017.1, from coordinate 20,526,814 downwards.
GCAGTTATTTTAAGCGTTTTGGCACCTGTCATGTGTTGGGGGTACAGTGTTACCTACACAAACATGCACAAAATCACCCTTTAGCCATTTAAAAAACCATGGTGATAAACACCAAAACCCCAACTGACAAACCATTTTTACCATGTGGTACATTTTGACACCTCAATTCTTCACAAATACACCCCCACCTACCCCCAGACCACACCCAGCTCACACCAAATAAATCCATGTTATCACCAGAGTGGTTCCAAATCCGGCCCTGTGCTGCTATACTGACTCCCATTGTTTTTTAGGCTCAATTAAACTGCCCTCTCTGGATTTTCATAGCTACAGATGCGGAAATCGACAGCTGAAAACTTAAAAGAACAGTAAACCGCACACTCCCCATAGCCTGCATATGTATTAACAGTGCAATTAGACACTGTGATTATGAGGTGTAAAATGAGGATAACACTGCACAAACCATAACACGGTCAAGGGAAGGGTAACACTCATCACATGTTTGCGTCAATAAGCATCAGAGTTTGACAAGAACATCAATAAATATAAATGGAGCAGGTCAACAAAATCCATGTGGAAATGTGACTTTGAGCCTCAAGGTATAAAATATACCACAGAAATACAAATATTTCTGCATCATAATGTTGTTTTCAGATTTAGAATAATATTCTATGGATCATTTGGTTCCGTGTCTGCTTTGGTTTCTGCCTGTTTGTTTTTTCCTTTTTTTTTTAATGCTCTCTTGTGCCCAAACAGACATATGTCACTGACAGCGTGTGACGATGTGCGCTTTAATGTGGCATCTGGCAAATCTGAAATACCAGCGGACTTTAAATGTCAGGGGAAGCGACTTGACCAGTGAGGAGCAGGATCCACTTGCTTGCCTGTGGCAGCCCCCGCGTTGGACCACTGACCGCCTGCACTAAAGCCTGTACACAGCAGAGCACATGCTTCTCCTGCTTTCTCCTTGCCATTCCCCTTGGCCCATAGACACATGTTTTTGCAGACTCTCGTATCTGAAAATAATCATTTTCGAATCTGTTTAGCTGCTTGCAGAGAACGTCAATTAAAATCTTACGTATCTTGCAATTTCCCCTACTTATGAAGTTCAATGTAGTTTTGACTGAAGAAAGTGAGCGAGGCCTATTCAGCACGTGAAGCACATCTCATATCTCACAAGCTCCCACAAACCCTGGTTTACCTGGTTAAAATCAGCTGCTGCGGTAAGAGGAGCTGAATTCTGGCTTTGAGGAGGGTGATGCATGGTATCCAGGGCCAAAGGAGATCCAGGTGACTGTGAATGACAAGCCAAGACATGAGGCACAGGGGGTGACCCCTATACCTCCCCCCCCCAGCCTGTGACAGTTTGGGTCACAATGCATTATTAAGGTGATTAACATTTACTACTAACCTAACTACTACTAAGCAACTAAACCTGGCTTTACTTAAAACTGTACTTGTAAATCCATAAATTGATGAAAAGTGGCACCAACATTACGTTCTTTGAATGAAGGCATTTGCTTGGCAACCTATTAATAATGGAATGAATCAGCATGTTTCCTTCGATTAACTAAAATCACTTTCATTAAATCAGCCACTCTCAGAACAAAAACACATCTCAAAAGCCCAGTAGGGAAACAGGTGACCTAACTCCATGATCACCCAATGAGGGCGTTGCGACAGCACAGGTCAAACTAAAGATTCATGTGATTGGTGGGCGGAAACTTAGCCTTTTGGTGCCGCAGTAGGAAATACACCCACAACATTCTCTTCCTGTGCAATTTTTCAAAATGATTTGGTTTTGAAAACACACTGGGTTAGTGATTTCATTTCCAGGTCAAAGACATACAAGTGCTGTTATAAAGAGTGGTTATTTCATTAGAGGAGGAAATGCGCTGGCCTTGCCGGTGGGGAAAGTCAGGCCTGCAAATGGCTTTATGTACGGTCGACCTTTTGCACCGCGAGCCGCATATTAAGGCAGAGAGGCCATATTAAAGCTGACAGGACCGGCAGTGGTAATTTTCCTTTTGTTTTTCAGTGACAGCTGGAGATGGGCATGGTGAAATATTTGGTGTAAACATAGTATGCAGTGCACTGCTTATACAGACCGGCAGAGGACGTGATACCAGTGAATGCTTCTTTTGGGATAGTCAGCACTGGAATTCCAGTGTCAGTAGGTACAACAACAAAATCCAAAGCAAACCATACAGTAATAATCCATCCATTTTCCTTCCATCCATTAATCACTTAACCATAACAGTTTTGTTGTGGTCTGGAGCCAGCTCTAAATAAACCCTTGATGGGCTGCTACTTTATTGCATGGCACACAGTCGTACCTCTTAGTATCACCAAATCCCCCAACCTCTTGTTTTTTGACTGTGAGCAGAAACCAAAGTAGACAGAGCAGCCCTAGTCTCACAGGATAAGGACATGCAATCTCCACACTTACAGATCTGGTTTTGAAATGGAAACAGGTCCACAACCAGGAACTTCTGAGGTCAAAGCTGTCAGCCCTCCCTAGGGGGGTTGGGGGGCCACACTCCACAAGAACTTTTTTAAGACTACATTGTAAATTATGATCTTACAACTTGTGCTAATGCTTCATTACGCTGACATTTAATTGCCTGATTAGCAATCAAGGATGTGACCTCACTATCCTCAACGGTAGATAGCAGCATTAATGGAAACCCCGCCCTGAATGTCTGAGGCAACAGTGAGTCTACTCACAGTGCCACCACTGTTAACACCCTTAATAATACTAATTGCAATGATAATAATCAGGGTCATGACTCAGTAGTCAGCAGTTTTGTCTGATGCCTCCAGTGGTAGGGGTTTTAAATTCCAGCTCTTCTTTTGGCATGTTCATCTCCTGATATGTGGGCTTCTCCATAGTCCAAGGATATGCTCTTTGGCTAAATGGTGTTTCTAAGATGCTTGTAGCGTGTGTGTGTGTGTCTGTGTGTGTCTGTGTGTGTGTGCCCTGTGATAGATTGACAGCCTCTGCAGGTTGTACCCCTACCTTGAGCCCCAGGCTGGGACAGGCTCCAACCCCCCCTGAAACTCTGCCCAAGATTAGTGGTTGGAAGATGGATGGATGATGATAATGGTGATAATGAAGACAAACGAGAGCTGACCTGGATTTTGCATGGAGGGGAATGTGCAGGCATTAAGTGGCACGTGTTGGGATCTGGGAAGGGTTGGAGCTGTAGTCTCATCTGGGTAGAGAGCTTCATGAAGCAGCTGGTCTATATGTGGCTGCTGAGCTCAGACGAAGGCTCCAGACTTCAAAACTCCTTCTTCTGTGGGTATAATTACCAGGGGCAAAACCAACTTTATCTCCTGAGACTGAATATAGTGCTGATTTCTTTTCCTACCGTTTGAAGGGAACCAAAGAGAGGAAAGAAAAACGAGGAGAGAGGAAGGGAAATTACAATTAGCAATGCAGGCGATGATTAATATCAGCAGAGAGAGAGAGGGTTTCGGCGCACCACACTCGGCACCCTGGCAGGCATCAAAAGCCAGTGCTGAAGGCCGTGGTTATTCATCTCCGTGGTGCATTAGAACAGTGGCTGTTAGCAGGGATAAATAATGGAAGGACTTGGCAACACTAGCGTAGCAGGGAACCACAGAATTGATTCACTCACTCTTTCTCTTTACCTTCCGCTCACTGGCACTCATTCAAAAGCGGAGTAAATACATAAAGCACTCAAAACTAATTAATGATTACAGGATGTGGATGGGGGGGGGGGTACCGTACAAGCACTAAATTCCTCTTAATTTAACTTGAACACCTGAATTAATTAAGGCGAGCCGTGAGGTCAAAAAGGCAGATGGTTTTGAGGATTCGTTCAGTAGAGACTGAATTCATCCGGGAAGTAGAGGGATGTTTAACTGTGATGTGGGGACTCGTGATAGATGCAGATACAGATGAGGCACACTTACCGTGCAATAAAGACAGTCCCAAACTGCACTGCTTCCAACTGACTGTGTAGCCATAACAACCAGCTTTTAAGGGAACTAGAGAAATGTCTCTCCTTATTATTGGTAATAGTTCAGATACCAATCATATCTAATTATTAAATGATGTTTTGCCATACTCAGTCAGAAAGACATGTTTTTACTAAAATACCTGCAGTCTATATATGGTGGTAGAAAATTAATCCCAAAAGCAGTAACAGCCTCCACCCCATTGCATCATTTTGGCCTTGGGAAACACAAAAGGACATTGGGTGTCACCAAGCAAAGCAGTGAGGTGAATGTGAGACTGAGGAGAGATTTCACAGGGTCTTGATGGTGTTTTCATTAGACAGCAGTATTGATTGTTACTTTACGGAAACACAATGTTTTTATATGTTTATAAATGAATAAACAAACAGGGTCATTATGCTTATCTTTCTCCTTAGCGTCTTTTGTGCCTTTTCCTAGTAGACCTGTGAACCTCCTCTAGCAAAAGCGTCACATTCAGCTGACGTAGATGTGGATACATTTGGGATGGATGAGGTCTCATCACCTAAGCCCTATGTGGATCTCCTGTCTTATCTGAAGTTTCCCCATATTCACACCTCTCACTCTATAAAAGGGAGAGATCACAGCTCTTCCACAGCCACATTATCAGCAAAATGTTCATTTTTGAGAGATAATTTGGTATAATTGCAAACTGATTCCAACTCAAGATTGCCAGAATAGCAATTGCTATAGCACTTCTCATACGCACAAAAAAATAAAAATTTCATCAGGTTTACTTATGGGGCATATTTACATTGGCCAGTGTATGTTCTTCCCATTTCTTTCTATCAGTCTTGCTACTTTTACAATTGATTGATTGCTCAATTCAGTTAGATAAGAACCCAATTTAAGAACAGATCAGAATCAGGAAGACCTTCTCACCAATCATTTTTCAGGACAGATCGTGCCAGAATGGCCTTCCCACCAATCATTTTGAGACAATACCACACCAGGAAGCCATTCCCACCCATCCCTGTCAGGAACAATCCCTCCATTACTGGCACTGGAGTAAGCAACATGCCAATAAACTTAAAAGTACAAGTTCATCATGAGCTGGGTCATGAGTGCACGCAAATACTCAACCCTACTCTTACGCTCACTATACTTCCCTGTCAAAGAAGGCATGTTTTCTTTTACTTTCATTAATCAGTTTTCTTATTTACCTATTTAAAGTCTTTGTGTCGACTGGATTTATGCATCTGTATTCATTTAAAGAATGACTCACGCGAAATCTTTCAATGTCAATGTATGCAAACATCGACAACTTTATATATTAATAATATTTAATAAATTCAGTGATCAGCCCAAAGTTATAGATTTAACAAAAACAAATTGAACTAAGGCTGGCAACCCTGATCTGGCTGAACTGTACAATAGATGAACAGACATTTCATTAGGGAAAAATGCTGGGTTTGATTAAACAAATTCACATAAAACCCTGGGCAAGAGAGAAAGATAAACTAAATTGGCAGATTGCATTTGCAGGGTTCTTGGCTAGCTGAGAGGAATGTCTCTGTCATGCAGACGATTTTATATGTTTTTAAGGGTCAAAAAAAAGATCTGAGGTCTCTTTTGAGTAGAAGCTACAGGCAGTTGTATCATTGCCATGATACTGCTACCTGGGTTTAGGATGAGCTCCCGTGAAGCCTGCTCCTTTGTAATGAATCTCAGGAGGGTTGGAGGCTGAGCACTACGTGTGCGGTAGCCTTTGCCTGCATCTCTGACAGACTTCTCCAGTAATGATGTTAGCCTAGTTCAAACCTGACCTGCACAAATTGTACGGTTGTCTCCTTCTCTCCCTCGCTCCCTCTCTTCCTTTGTCTTCCCGTGCTCCCACTGCCTCCTCCTCGCCTCCGCACGTATAAAACCGCCGTTGCCGCCACTGCCTCTGCGTGACACGGAAGCAGCAGCGGGGGCCTTGCGGTGCCCCGTGAGATTCGCGTGCCCCGTATCCGGAAGCGCCGACCAAAGCACTATGGGAGCTGAAAATAAACGTTGCCCGGACAAGTTAATCTGACAGTTTATCGCTGACATGGAGGGGTGCTCCAAAGCGGGCTAGCACAGTACAGGCGCCGCGCGCGGAGGGTCGGATCGCTTACCATACAGATGGCGTAGAGCTAGGCCAAACAGATCTGCCATGAGAAGAATATTAATCACGCACAAATAAATACATTTATTTACTGCCGACTCGAAGGAAATGCCGGACTGGCTGGGGAAACAGAACGAGCAAGAGATGGGCTGTGCAGATGGTTAAGCGACGGGCCGGCCAGCCTGAGATGTATGATTTAGGCACTGTTTAACGCTGTACAAACATTGAGTCTCTTATCAACAAAAAACGGCAACCAAGTGAATGGTGTGTTTGTAACTAAATGAATCTGATAGAGTGTTTTTCGGGGAAGTGTGGAACTAGAACCTTAGATGGTTTTTTTATTGAGGCAGGAAATAAATAGCTGTTTTAAGGAATGTTGCTAATAATCTGTCAGAGGTTTGACTTGATTCATGAAAGGCCCTTCTTGATTATTTAGACAAAAACCCTCCTGCACGTAGTTTCAGGGGCCCCTCAGTCCGTTAGTTTGTTTATTTTTTTAAAGAAGTCTTTTCCTCATGTCACTAGTTACAGGTAAAGAAAACATTCTCCTCTGATGGTCGTTTGAAGCTTGTGCCTACGGCAGACCCATTCTGTTGGTTGTTTCATCAGAGCCCGTCTCATAGGTCGGTTAATTACAGCCTTCCACATTGATTGTTTCACCAGACACCCCATTGGGTGCTTCATTATGGCCCTCCCCATTGATTATTTCATTAGAGCCCTCCTCATTGGTTGTTTCATTAGAGCCTCCTCATTGATTGTTTCATTAGAGAAAACCCCATCCACTTCTTGCTTATTCATCCACCCACTTTATGCACCCGCTGGTCTTTTGCAGGGTCCTGAGTCAATCGCAGAAGCTACAGGCACAAGGCAGAGAACAACCCAGGATAGGCCCTCAACCAACAATTAACCACAACATGTTTCTGGACTGTGGGGGGACCAGATTGCCTCTCATCCCCCAACAGCATGGGGAGAACATGGAGCAGGGGTGGAGATTCAGATGGTGCATAGGTGTGTGAACAGGCAACGTTGCTAAGCACCACATCACCCACTTGTCACTTATGACCCGGATCTGAAATGTTGTGTCATTCACCGGACAGGGGTAGGGTTAGGTCAGGCCTGCTGCAACTCCGCGATATGGATTCTGTATCTGGTATTACCTCTTCAGCATTGGGACTCCATTGTCTACAAGCAAACAGACATGCATATGTGAAGGACTACACACCAGGGCACCGTGCCACTTTATAGGTGTGGAACCCCCAAAGTGGGGTTCTTGCTCCATGAGGCCAGGTAGGGAAATTATACAAGCCTAGTTACGCAGAGCCTGTTAAAGCCTTCACTGCAGTTTAAGACACCAAAAATCCAAAGAAACATATGTACACATAGAAAGCTGCCACCTTGTAATATTCGGCAGACTAGGAAGGAGCAGTGTAAAGGTACAGGATCAAACGGAGCTCATTGTGAATCGTGCTTCATTATGTCGGCCCAAAGTGTGCCGCTCATTCTGCTCTTTACGCTCATCTCTGCGGCTGGTTCCTTTCATCCGGCCGAAGCTGGGACAGGTGGCACGGCCATTTTCCTGAGCACACTGCCCTGGTAAAAGGTCTCGTCGCTGAGCCTCCAGCAGCTTGTCAGTTCGTGGCCGTGGATGCAGCAGCTGTCCTTCTCTCTCTCGAAAGGTTAAGGCGCTTTAGAGGGCGCGTCGGAACCCACACCACTGCACCTCCTCCTGCAATCCCTGAGGGGAGGGGGGGCAGAGGGGACTGAAAAAAGTGCTGATGAGGTCACTTATCCCAGAAGTCCATGCAAATGCGAACCAATTATTATTTAGGAAAAGAAAAAAATCCAATCATCTATCTTTTGTGCTGAAGTGGCTGGATTTGTTTAGCTTTCCCGCTTGCTCACGTCACATATGTGATTATGTTCTCCTGTGCTTTATTCTTTATGAGGGAGCCCCCCCAGAGAGATTAGAAGTTACTTCCAGAATGAAAGATTGCTCTGGGGTGGCCTCTTATAAACACGAACAAGAAAGCAGGTAGCACAATGGTTAATGAAATTGACTTGTGCCCAAATTGTTGCCAACTTATGTCTCAGGAAGAACCCATGCTTATGCACCCCTGAGCTTTGAACTTAAATAGTTTTTGTGGAAAATCTGTAGAAAAATATGGTAAAAAACAAATCTGCACGTCTTCCGATAAAAATACCCACAAAACAAGGACACAGAGAATATCTTTGGCTTGATAATACGTATTTAAGTGGAGGGGAAAAAATGAAGTGGTGAAATGTCATGATACACGAGGGAATGATCATCTTAATGAAGAGCAGCGAGACAGACAGCGGAGCTGTGGAAATTCACCCGAGGCTGTGCTCTTGTTTTGCTGATGTAAGCGCCAATTAAACAAGGACCAGCATATCATTTCTCAGCTGACGGTCCCTCTTCTGTTTGAAGGAAGAGCCTTATTCTAACACTATCATCATGGAAGAATCAACCAGACTTCATCTAGTTGTAGACGGGAGATGGTGATTAACACATGTAACACAAGGAAGTGTGAACATCTTCTGGAGGTGGAGATGTGATTGCTTGAGTGAAGCTATTTTCACAGTGCACCTTCCAGCTTCTGGCTGCACCTAATTGCATGTTTTGGGCCCACTTTGAGATCGGCATCAAAGCTTTATCTAAGCAGGCAGGAGCAAACAGCTACACACTCAAGGTGCTGAATTCTGAAACCAAAGGCAGCCACTTGTGGCTCCAGTATTGGGGCTAGCTAACGAATTTGAATTACTTGAAGAAAAAGCAAAATTGCTTCAGCAAAATATCGAGCTATAGAAGTGGATAAAGATTTAAATGATGGAAGTAAAATTAGATGAAAGTTTGCACTAACCAAGCTAAATTAAATCTATCGACCAGGATGAAATAACTTAGCTGCCCCCACCAGCAGTGGCAGTAATCGTGACTTACCTCCCTCAAGGCTGTAGTGGACCACCTTGCTGCAGTAGACCGCCCCCCCAACACACACACACGCACACACACACACACACACACACACACACACACACACACACACACACTCTCTGTGTAGTCTGAACAATGTAACTTACAGATACGGAAATGGCTGCAATATCAATCTCCCTGCTGGCAAAATGCAAGGGGGTGACTTTACCCAGCCAAAGGTTTCTTTTCATCTCAGGTGTCAATACTCCGCCTTGTAGGTCATGAATCATGCCGCAGTCAATGTTTATCGCTCAGGGCCCTTGTACCCTCACTGTCCCTTTTGAAAAATGTGGCAATTTTCTCCATGGTAGCTAAACCAAGCCAAAAAAAATCTTGACCTTATTTTATCTATTTGGATTAGCATCAGTTTGATTTTATGGCAATATACTCAATTCACCTTGATTTTAAAATTACATAATCCATATGATCTGCTGAAGCAAAAGTTATTGATGATAGAATGTGCTCCTGAACACTGAAAAACCAAACCTCTCAGTGGGCTAAGCCTCTGTGCCTGTGATCAGAAGGGTGCCAATATAGGCCTCTGCACATGTCTGTGGGCCCTAAAGCAAGGCCCTACCTCCAACTCCAGGGCTCCTGCAAGGGATTCCCTCAATAGGATTAATAAAGTGCTCTCTCTCACTCAAAATGTAGTTATAAACACCAACCAGAATGATTTTCCCAGACACAGCAATGTTAGGTCCGATTTAACCCACCCTATTTAGCCTGATGCACCTGTAATCCCAAAGGCCTTTTCCCCTCCATAATGTGGATCTGAAATGATTATAATTAAAATACATGATGCACTAGCAGCATATTACCATTCCTGCCATTTTATGTAGACTCCACGGCCCTGGGAAAGAGACGCCCATATCCTCTTCCCTTCTTCCCAAAGACATAAGTGATGTCTTTGTTTTCGTTGAACGTGGAACGCCCCTTGATGTCACCTGAGAACCTGAGGGATGCTGCCTCCAGTGTGCTGTCATCACTGTCCTCAAAAATGTCTAGCTGTGAAGCCTCCTGGAAGGGGGACCTGAGCTTGCTGTGGGGTCAGCCTCCGCTTCCCTGCTGCGAGGCTTGTGTCTCTCTGTTTCATTCACTTTCTCATTAGTGGGGCTGATATTTTAACTGAGCGAATCAACCAAACAATGTATCAATGATTTTTTTTTTTTTGGAAGAGATAATAAAAGCATGGATGGCTATTATTTGAGTAGCATGTATAACAATCATCCTTATTCATCCAGTAAAATTAAAAAACCTAATCGAGCATCAACCAGGTGCCCCGAGACACTTATTCCAAAGACCAGATGATCCAAGATAGTGTTTCTGAGAAAAATTCTTATCAAGCATGAGTAAGATATTAAAGGTGGCGGGCTGGTCTGCCACCCCGACCCTCCCTAGTGGCAGACACTGACCTACAGCTTTCACTGGATCTGTTCCTCAGTTCATCTAGCTGGAAGCTGGGGGATTCAGATATGATCATCTCAGCATTAGGTCACATTACCTGCTCTTGGGTCTCCTGCAGTTCGCTGCTGTGATCCTGGGGTTTGTTTAAATGTGTGACTTTCCCTCCTAGCAAGCTGACTCTTCCTGCTATTAATATGCATGTAGTCATCATCTCATCTCCCCTTAAATATTTATACTTGTTTAATTTTTATGCTATGATTGAGCAAGTGCAAACAGGCCTCTTCTCCTAGTTTATTAATGGTGAAGAGAGCACCAAAGGTCTCATTTTGAGGCATGACTTCTTTATGTCATACAGTTAATCAGTCTCAGCTTTCCAAGTAAACCACGCAACCATATAATAGGAAACTCAGCTTCTCAGTAATACTGAAAATAGATAACATGGCAGACTACAGCGTAACATTCATATGTTTGCAAACCTCTTTTGAAGGCAAAATATTTTATATGGGCAAAAATAGACTCGGATGGTAAAAAGGATGCAAAAAAGTATTAAAGGTATGTTCAGAGCCATAGATCTAATAAGCTTTAAGGATGTAAAGACAAGCATTGCATTGGAGATAGTAGGACTGGGATAGATCCTGATAAGGTTCAAATGGTTGACTGACAAGTGTTGTTGCATGTATTTGTACAAGATGCAACCAGCAGAGGCCAGAAATGGCATTTGCTGCGAGTCCAGTGACATCATTACCATTTCTAAAGAAGACCATCTGGACGACGTGAGGATAAATAAATAATTGGGCGAGAGGAAATGTCCTTGGGGTGAGACGGGCGTGCACAGAGTGCAACAGGGTGACGGCTGACAGAAAAGGTGGCGACTCTGTGCGAATAAAAAGGCATGCGAGTGCGGACTCGACATAGCTAAGCAGCGGGGTGACATATGACACAGGAAAAAAACAGGAAGAGGGAGAGGTGACATCTGGCTCCCCCCCCCCACCCCCTCGTTCTGCAGCCTCAGCTCCTCGGCGCCCTCCGCGGGGGCGGGGGGGGGCGCCGCTTCAGCGTTCCTCCGTGTGCCTGGTGATGCCGGCTCCGTGCCCTTGAATGGGTCTGTGTGCCTCCAAGCAAATCCACCCCTGCGATGGGGAAGATTGCATCAGACGGAGAGAGAGAGAGAGAGAGAGAGAGAGAGAGAGAATAATAAAATAAATAAGTGCGTGCACAGAGCGCCCTTGAAGAGCTTGCATCCTTTGTCAAAGATGGGCTGTGATTTTACTCCAGCGGCCCATGCCGGCCTCTAGCTTGGCCGCTCTGAGTATAAGCATAGTGGAGATACAACGGAAACCTAAGGCTAAGCGCCCACAGGACCCACCTGAGTCACACGACAGGAAAGCCATCAATGGCAGCCCAGTGCTGTGCCGGGAACCCAATGGGAAATTGGCATCCAGTCACGACAGGTGATGGGCAGCAGGGGGAAGTATGGGGGCAGCGGGATTAGACTGGAGGGCGGTGTGTCACCTCCCCCCCCCCCCCCATCCCCGGGGTCCGGATATCTATGAGGCTGACTGTCCCTCCAAGAACTGCTGTGCTGTAACAGATGTGCTCTTGTGAGCCATGGATCACACTTCGTTCACGTGCATGCATGGCCTTCTTACAGGCTTGTAGTGATCATTGTCCCTGGCTGCTTTTGTCTTGCATGTAACATACTTGTAAACAGAGTGTTTTACAAGCACACAACATGGCTGGGGATTAGGGTATGGCTGCCGGAGAGCGGTCACATCCTACATTACCCCGCTCGAGAAACACCATGTCCCAAAACTGTTAATTATTCCAAAGTGCCACTTTTAATAATCACTGCTCAGCCATACAGACCCTCTGTAACAGTATAACTGTAACAGGACTTGTATTTTTTCTCTTTAAATGTAAACGGCCTGGGCGTGTGGTATCTCTCGAAGATCAGGTGAATGTTCCCAAGGTGCCAATTTGACTTTCCAGGACGTTGCATAGCCATGCTAGTTCCCAAATGCCCTGTGTTCCAGCCCACAGCATTGCCACCTGAGTATGTGAATGCTTGGTACTACTAACTGAGGCGTGCTAGTTAAACTTGGTATGGTCCACCCCGCCCCCTTCAGGTAGTCAACCATTCCGTGTACCTTTTCCACCCCCCTGACTTGTGTCTGACTTTCACCCCCTCCCTTACACCCACCCAGCTCTTGTCACACTAAGAGGAACACCTGCCGGAGTTAATGCCTTTTAACGGAGACCTTTAGCATATCAAATGCCTTCTGTCAGAGCTCATTTGCATACTCTCCCCCTGGGCTGTGGGTGCAGAGAAAGCCCTATTGGAGCCCATAATGTAGGGATGAATAGGGAGGCTTGTGTGCATGCTGAAGCCAGCCAGCCCTTTCTGCTGCGTGGGGAGCAGATATCCCCTCATGTTTTTTTTTCAGATTCAAAACCTTGTTCAACACACTGTCAGATTTAACATGTGGGATGGAATACCAAAGTGTGCCCTCCTACCTCATTGCATTGGGACTCCTCCTCATACATGGGTGACACTCGTATGCTAAATGTACAGCTACGAGTAGCGAACATGTTTATGCAAACGGCACGTTGCATACATCCATTACAGTCTGTAGGTTCGTGGGCACGATCATCCAAGCACATTTATTTCACCTTGATGTGACATTTGTCCTTGCAGAGACTCGTGTCTATGGGCCTGTGGGCATGCTGATCGGAGCACTGTGATACCACCATGATGCGCTGCTTGCGTTCACTGTGACTTGTGTCTCTGGGCCGGTGAGCACAGCCATCCAAGGACATTGATTTTACCGTGATGCGACATTTGCGCCTCTCCGGAAGCCGACACCTTATCATGGTGGAGGGTTTTGCGTGTTCCAATGATCCTGGGAGCTAAGTTGCCCTGGTAGGGTCACCCAAGGCAAACAAGTCCTGGGTGAGGAGCCAGAGGAACCAAAAGGGTGTTCATATGTGCACCTGGCACCAGGACACCCTAGGCCGCAGTTTGATGATCGACTTTGTAGTCGTGTCATCGGACTTGCGGACGCATGTCTTGGACACTCGGGTGAAGAGAGGGGCGGAGCTGTCAACCGATCACCACCTGGTGGTGGGTTGGCTCCGC
>JABFEA020000017.1:20463943-20482889 GCA_019775915.2 Cyphomyrus plagiostoma | reverse complement strand
ATATAATGGCTATTTATATATTTATTATTAAAATTCACTTATTTATTTTTACATGTTTATTCCTTCTTTCTACACCGTCTTTGATCTTTGGCTTTTAATTTGATATGTGAAGCACTTAGGGGTGCATTTCATGTGTGGAAAGTGCTACATAAATAAAGTTTATCATTATATTATTATAAATTGTAAATAGCATGCAGAGTAAATCTTTCTGAGGGTCTGCGGTGTCTCACAGCCTGTGTGGTGTGACCTAATCGCAGGTGTGATTCATTGACTAAGGACTGCTTAAATGCCCATTCAAGTGCTTCCAAAAGGTCATATTTTACAGGAAGATTAAATACTCCGTCCATAATTTATGTAAATGTCTATGTAAGGTGCTAGTGCCTGCTGAAATGGCAATGGGCAAGGTGTTTTTTCTTCTGTATCCGCACATTTGAAACATTTTTTGCCAGTTTCAAATTTTTAAAATACTCATTTGAACTGCATTGAACAAAATAAAACTGATGGCTTATCATAAAATAGTGCTTCGATATATCCAGCTGCTGATGTGATTCTCATAGAAATTAAGGCTGCTACAGTAGTTATTTTATTTTTATTTCCTACTTCCTTAACTGTTATGCCACCTACTGTCCCTTTGCTCTTATTGTTCCTAATTACAAATATCGCTCTCAACCAAGACAATGTAATTAACTTTTAAATGCTATCAAACCTACTGTAACTATGTCTAAGAAGGAAAAAAAAAAAACAGTGCCCTTATCGCTAAGTTCTCTTACGAGGAGCAGCCTGCATTGTGTGTAATAAAATGAAGGTTAAGGTGTGGTACTGCACAGGGCACCAGACTTGGATCATTAATCAGTGACATCACATCTGCAGAGAAAAGAGGCACAAAGGCGACGTGCCTCAGCAAAGCACAGCGCACTTCAATAACCATTATCTGTATTAATTAGTCTGCTTATTAATTGCGTGGATACTGTGATTGAATAGATACAAATTGTATATTGAAAAAAAAAACATAAAATGGCATGGGTGGAATATCAAATCAATTAATCAGGATTGCGTCTCTTCACCAGTACTGCCTGTAGAATTATACAATGACATAAATGATTTAATTCACTATGATGGTGATACTTCTCCCCCTGCTATCTCTCACAAGATTCCTTAAAAGGTATTAATGTATTTTGTTCATTTTGAGCTGCAAGCACCATCTAATTTATTAACACTTCAAATAAAACAGTCGATTCAGAATAGATTCATGAATCCTGTACAGTGACACATGGAATTTAAAAACAGGCCTTGAAATCAAATACATGCACGAATAAATATCAGGTTTGCATTCTGAATGCATAGATTTAATTGCATTGTGTGCATGCACTACAATTTGTTTAGCCAAACTGCATGCCTTTGGACTGTGGGAGGAAACCTACCTACCTACATGCACGCACGCAAGCGCACGCACACACACACACACACACACATATAGTGGAGGAGTAAAATGGACCTTGCATGCTACCAAGAGGTGTGAGAACATCAATCTACCCTTACAGCCATCCTCAAATGCTGGGGCTATATAAACAATATTAAAAACTCACAATAAAATGAAACACAATAGTTAGGAAAAATATTTCAAAAATACCCGATAAAATGGGGGTGAGGGTTCACCCGAAATCCGCCAACGGCAGGCCTTGCCTTTGAATTATCCCTGAGCAGCCATTTGCACCAGCATCAGAAAAAGTGTTTCCCCTGGACAGGCAACAAAGGTCCTCGTCCCGGGTGTAAGGAATCCACGCCTGGCATGGATCGCCTCTAATCTTCACGCAGCTTCCCTGGTTGCTCAGAGTAGGGTCTCCTAGCAAACAATCCAAATGCCACCTTTCAGGTGGCTAGAGGGATGGGAGAGGGGAGAAAAGGGCAGGAAAGAATAACGAAAACTACGGATTACTATGGGACTAAGTCTGGGATGAGTCTTGGAGAGAACTGACATTATCCCACATGACAGCAAACCCAATCAGCTGGGCTTTGTGCCCTGTCTCAGGATGCGGAAATAGTTACGAAGTTTCTTTTCCAGGAAAACGGGGGAGTGAGATGGGGATGCCTGAGTAGAGGAAGGCTGTGACTCTTCACACACGGATTTTGGGAATCCGCTGGCACCTGGAAGCTCAAGATCTTGCTCTCCCGTGGCTTCGGAAAAGCCAGAAACCCCAATATAATTGGCAACTATGCTGGATCCCTACCAGTCAGTGTTTGGATTTGCCGCATAACAAATTGTTAAAAATTCAAAAATATATTTTGGAATGCGTGTTTCAGCTTTTTGTGCAGGCTACATAAATAAAGATTAATCTCTAATGAAAAACTTGAATCCCACTATGAAAGCGAGCTGTCAGTAGCACAATGCTAACCAACCAATATTTTCCTACACCTCTCATTAGTGTCAGCTCCCTCCACACAGTCAAATAAAATATGGATGAATTTGTGTTTATTGCAACCTTCAAGCCGACATGCATTGTATGTTCGGAAAATGACATTGTCTTCTGTGATGCATGTCTGATTGTCATCAAAGCATCACTGGAGTTCCATGATTCCTTCAGTTCATGTTCAGTTCCATGATTCCTTCCTCTTCTGTGGAAAAGATTTCTACCACTGATAATATGCTGTAACATGCAGTATAACATTTCAGGTTTGATAAGTACATTTAAAATATTCCCAAATTTTCATTTCACCAAAATACCTTTTAAAATTCAATAAAGTTTATTCCACAACAAAGTGTAAAATTTTATGTGAGTGGATAATAAATGTCCTTGTTCAAAAAGCAGTTAAATTAAATAATAGAGGTGCATAGACTTTAAACTGGCTGCACACCCTTCGTTAAAGCAAACAGTTTGTAACAAACTGCCTTCACAAGGGAATAGATCTGAATCCTCATGGACGAAGAATGAGGCAGATTCTCAAGGTAAAAATATAACAAAGGAAGAGCTTTTCAAAGATGCTGCTCCAGGAAAAAAAATATATGGAAAGGTCTGGATTGTGGGCATGTCGAGAGAAAGGTCCAACATCTCTGGGTCCTGAAGGATAAGGACACTGCTGAGAGAGGTTTACTGTGCACCCTTAAAGGCCCGGGTGAAGCTGAGATGGGGTGAAATCTGCCTGTTCTGAGATCATGGTGCAGACATGGCCTGTGTGGAAAGGTGCCACCATGAAGCCAATGCTGAAGATGGGAGGGAGCACTTTGTGACCTGATGTGACCAAACCAGAGTGACTTTTTTTCTTTACTGAAACACACATGATAAAATTAAATGGTACCTGAGGCTACAAGAAGGCTGGCGTAGATGGACGGTTGGCAGTGCAGGCCAATCCAGCAGATAACCTACGAGGAGACTTAACACTACCATCCAGAGAGCCCTTCCAACCTGAGCTCTGCTGCCAAAGAGAGAGAACTGGATCGGCACCGGCCCACTGTGCCAGGTTGGCTGATGCTTAACTGGTTCAGCTGACAACTCTGACTGGTGCAGAAGGGACTCGCGTGGCATCTGACTCAATGGGTCTGAAAACTCATATAATTAAGAAACAAGAACCAAGCCAAATAATGTGGGCTAAGTGGAGGAAATGTACAGTTTAGTCCAGTGATGTATGCATAGTGTTAATTGCAATGACAAAAATCAGTTTTTTTTTTTAAATGATATGACAATAAAATTTAAATTGACTTATGATGCCAAATATGATGGCAAAACGTAGTGACACTTTCATCAACAATTAAAACTGTGAAAATAGGGATAATATAGGGAAAATTGGGAATACCAGGAAGTGATAAATTTGAAACAAATACAATCAGAAGTAGTACCTTTAATTAGTGTTGTAGTATTATTGTATAGTGAAAAATTGGAGTTCTTGCAGTTCTACCTCTGTAAACTGCTTGGACACTTTTATCTTGTGGAGCCCTTCCCCCACCAGACCTGCAGTGTTTTTGGTAGGGACCCCCTACCAGCTTAGTGAATTTTGCTGACAAGATGTAAAAATAACAGAATAGTGTTGCTTTTGAAAATACTGTCAAAATACCTTATACTACTGAGTAATATCTGGACAATATGACATATAAAATATTAGATACCATCCAAACCTAGGCTGTACCAGAGCTGTACCTTTCATAGGAAAAAAAACTAAGTGACATATAGATAAATTTCACATTACATAAAAAAAAATAATTCACTTAATTGGAGAGATATCCAAACAGAATCAGGGGATAAGATGTGTACATATTCTTCCC
This sequence comes from Cyphomyrus plagiostoma, assembly GCA_019775915.2. Classification (NCBI taxonomy): domain Eukaryota; kingdom Metazoa; phylum Chordata; class Actinopteri; order Osteoglossiformes; family Mormyridae; genus Cyphomyrus; species Cyphomyrus plagiostoma. Next base: position 20,478,634 of record JABFEA020000017.1, on the reverse strand, counting down.
TCAATATTCTGAACCTCATTCTCACAATATGAAGACTTTGAAAAACATATGGAGATGACATCCTGCTTCAAGGAATACAATCCGCTTTTTTCACAGAATACAGCAGTGTGTGTTTGTACCTGTGCATGTTTTCTTTTTCCTTTTTTGTTATCTATTCTCTAGAACGACCATGTCCTGTTTGCAAATTTAGCATTTCAGCTTTTCAGCATTTCTCATCAGCACTGAAAGTCATTTCACAAGAAAACCAAAGTAAACCTCTAATTAGCAAAATCTTATGCCTAGGGCTCGTGTAAACAAATCATTGCAAATTTAATAGTGACCCCACTGAATTCCAATTAAAAACATGAGAGGAGTGTGATTAAGCAGGAATACAGCTGCCTTTTGCAGCATTGTATCTGAAGAGTGTTCTGTGATCCAATGATGCCAGGTGTTCAGGCAGGTGCATGGAGGTAAGGGCATGTGGATATGATTCTGCTGGACAGCAGAGGCAAATCCCACTATTTCATTTTAGCTTCTCAACCAAATTGGGGCTTAACCGGTTTACCAAATCACAAAATAAGAGAGCATCCTTTTGATTTTTAATTAATTGATAGATTTATTGATTGATTGATTGATTGACTGATTAATCCATTTGTTGCCACTCTCCCTCTTGGAAGTATTGACAGCTGTACCTTATTCTCATAATTGACCAGGCTACTTAACTGGATTAGCCAGCTTCCCCAGTATGAGGAACTGGTCGACTTGTGTCTGTTTACTGAGTGTCTCAGATGCCCTGCTTTGTGTTTCTCTCTTTACCCATCTCACTGAGTGTGTGCCCCAATCCCCATCTCAGTGTGAGTCGGTGTGCCCATTCTGCAGTGTCTGTGCATGTGCCAGCCTTTCCCTTCACCTCCAGGACCGAATGCCCAGGGTGGAGATTCCCTGTGTCTGTTCCCTTCTGGCTTCTCGACCCTTGCTTTCCGTCTTTCCATCCCTGACTGTGACTCTTATCCTATGATTAGGTTTCCTGTTCAGTCTGATTTTGGGTCCCCTACCCCAAGGCATCTCATTAAAATGACTCCATCAAGATATTCCAAACTGAGGCTCTGGATAAGAAAGGCAATGTTGGTGAAGGGAGCAAGTGACCAGGTTAACACTGAAATGCTGTCTGAAGACTGCGAAGCTCTTCCTCACTACACATGGCAAGATGGAAGTGACTTCTCAAAAAGGCTACCTTTGCGCATGCTTGGGGTTTGCCAAGGTTACAGACCCTGAGACTGCTTGGAAGACTGTATTGTGGTTTAAAGTTGAACTTTAACCTTAATGTGAAGTGCTGTGCAATGGATAGCCAAAACCACAGATAATAGCGAACCATCTGTGGACTTTGTATATTCCGTGACGTTTGTGTACATACACATGATAAAGTTTAGTCGATAAATTACACCAGTAAGACATTACCAACATTAAATACAGTAACAATAAAGTGCATTGAACAGTATTATAAATGGTACTTGAAATTTCTCTCTCTTGAATGAAAGGACTTCTGACATTTTATCCTAAGATAGAGCAATGCAAAAAATATCATGTATTCAGGGATTATGTGGCAATGAGAATCATGCTTTTTAATGCATTTTTATAACTGGCATTGTGATAATGCGGCAATGAAAGCAATCAACGAGACCTCTCAAGGCACACTGGAAGAGAGTTCTATGGTTAAGGATGGATATAGGGCCATGGTATACTAGGGGGGTATTTTTCATACGTGGATTAGCTGGATGTAATTGTTGACAATTTGGCATGATCCTGGATCTGTCGGTTTTTCCGAAACTCTTGCTGGATGTGTTTGTCATGCCTGCATATCCAAATCCTCAAACCTGCTCATAGCAGGTTTGTTCTGTGTAAACAAGGATCAGCTGACAAGCTTATTCAGTGTCCGTGTGTGGAAATCTGTTTAGTCATGGCCTTGCCATCATGGATGAGCGACCAATTGATATCAGCGCAAAGATTATAAGAAGTGAATATCATACAGAGAGGGTTTCGCGCGATTGGCAAGATCCTTTATTGCTCCTGGAGGAAATTCTTTTCGAAAGATACCGCTTTAGCCAAGGGGGAATATTATACCTCAAAGATTAATTAGCACATTATATTCAAAATCAAGCTAGGCAAAGTAAATATATGTATATACTAGTTTGTGTGTGTGTGTGTTTATATATGGTATATATGTTTATATATGGTACCTCGGTTCTCGAACTTAATCCGTTCCAGACTCCGGATCCAATCCTAAAGAGTTCGAGTTCTGATCGAATTTCTCCCATAAGAAGTAATGGAAAACCAATTAATTGGTTCCCGGCCCCAGAAAATTATACCTAAATATGTTTTTTTTTTTTTTTTTTTTTTAATATTTAAACACATATGAACAGGATAAAACAAGAAGAGCATTTTTTACTTAATGGCTTCCAAAACGATAAAGATCTTATCCCAACATTACCCCTGTCCTGCCCCGATCGTCCGCTCCGTCCGTGTGCCACGCCCCCTCGTTAAACTCCTGTGGGATCCCCATGTGATTAGTTGTTTCTGGTTGTTGTCATTAGTCCTCTGTATTAAGTTCTTGCAGTTTGTTTTTACGACGTCTTGTGAACGTTGAATGCAGATGTCCACTTGGCCGCTATACAAGGTTTCAAATGAGTTCAAATGCGGTCATCATGAACGTCTTTTCAACATCTTATAATATCAAAAGCAGACTAATGTTAGACATTGTGTATATCGTGCTTCTTGACTAAATTAATTAATAAATGAACCGTTTCACCATGCTTTCAATTAAAACTTTAATTTTAATAAAATAACATACTGTGGCAACGGGCAGATAGAATTATCGCGGGAGCAGAGAGACACGGAGACTCTACCAGGGAAACATCCACTCATTTAATAATCTGTACAAGTATTATATTAGGTACCCAACGAGCACCAAACACAATTGCATGTAAGAAACACAAGGTTGTCAGACGCCAAGCTGTAAAACGTGTACACGGTACTCGGAAATTTATGTAAGCTAATTACGCACGAGGATCAGACCGGGTACACACAAGACACAGGTAAACACATGTGCAACAATAAGGAATTACTTATTAACAATAACAGCAACAACCCAACAATGGCTATTTACAACTGCACGCGGGGCATGCTGGGACATGAGCCCCGCCGGTACTACAGTATATACCACAGAACAGTACAGAGCTAAAGTATCATGAAAAGAAAAAGCACATTTTAAAAGTTTCATTACAATCTACAACATCTGCTGTGGCTTAGCATTGCCATCTAGTAGTTCTGTCATCGTCACTATAGCTATCATTAACTCACGGTGGAATCAGTTACAGTTAACAAGCTAACTAGCCACAACAGGTTGAGGTTAGCTATAAAAAAATACCAAACAAGGGAACATGAAGGAAATTCATGAACATAATTTCGCATTAACCTGGTTCAGCAAGCTGGATGTATGTTCGACCGGGCATCAAACTGCTGCTGATCAAGTTTTCTAGAATTGATATATATGGGCTTTTCAAGCAGCGCAGGCGCACGCAATCATCTCGGATGAATGGATCCAGCTCGACTAATCTACTAACAGCTGCGTTAGAAAAACCGACTTATCCTGGATGAGTTTCACCAGCATTAACTCATCCAGGATGATGCATCTGATCTCGGATGATTTCAGCAATATGTGGAAAATACCCCTCTGGTGTGACTGGGCTGGTGGATTTCACCATGTTACAGCCTCTACGCACTTGGCATGCTGTTTGAAACTTATGAACCATTCATTTCTGGAATTTCCTTTTTTGGTAAACAGCAGATAACTGAAACTGCAGTTAATGAACCCATGGATATAGGGGTCCCAGGGAACACCCAACTACCAACTCCTGTTAAGATGGTGCTTGCAGAATCTTGCTGTCAGGTTGTGTTTCCAGAAACGGGGCCTGGAAAACTGGTTTCTCTTGAAGAAAAAAACTGAAATGAAATACTGGAGCAGAAATTCAGTCAAAAAATGCATTTAGGGTAGATTCATGTTCCAGTAGGAAACTGAAGCAAAACACAGGGAAGAAATTGCTGGTAAACAAGAAGATGACTTTTTCTTAATGAATGAACATATATGAGTTGACCTGGAAATTGTTGTCTACCCCTGTTATCGATCTGATTTGGCAGAGAGGGAGTAAATTTGCATAGAGGGATATTCAAAGATCCTACAGACTTGTACATATATCTGAAGTGGGTCGTGATACATCACTCCTATTTTCAGCATCTGTCTTTTTGTGCCACAGTAGCCCTTCTGCTGGTTTGTACCACACTGGATAGCCTTCATTTCACTGGATAGCCTTCATTTTACATCTTGCATCGATGAGATTTAGCTGCCCAACACCCTGCTTGTAATTTTGCCCTTCTCAGACCACTCAATAGGTCCCCACCATGGCTGAGCATGAGCACCCAACAAGCCTTGCTGTTTCGGACCCAGTCATCTGGTCATAAATATTTGACCCATATCAAAGTCACCCCCTAATCCCTGCCCAGTGTTTTCCACATTCAACTTGTTGAATCTGAGTACCGAATGGTAGCTTACGATCTAATATATCCCAGTCCTCGACCTGCATTGTTATTCCCTTCACATGGGGCTATCAGACTGTTTTGGCTCATCAGTGTATATTAAGTCACACAAACCGTAGACACTGAAACAGCTGGATAGTGTCGGGTCTGCTCAAACTCAGCAGTGTGAATGCAGATTTCAGGCTACACAGTAACCCCTGCAAGGAGATTCATGGCAGCATATAGACATGCAATCTGGACTTGGCTTTATGACCCAAAGGAAACCCTTTGCCATAATTATATATATAAAACTGCAGCTAATCTCCCTGCCTCTGTGACCACATCTGTCTTCTTCTGACATATGAGTACTGCTGTTCCATTGGGGGGGGGGGGGGCTGACACAAGGTAATGGGTCATGTGTCTGGGGACAGTTTCACCGAAGTCTCCAGATTGCGATCGACCTGACTCCGTCATGTAAGTGAAATGAACTGCTCATAATGATCCCTGTAGTCACTGAGTCATTGACAAGCCAAACTCATCTTCAAGCAGTTTATTTTTCCTTTGTGTCATAAAGCAGCGCTTTGCGCTCTGTGACTAATGCTCCCCGTACATTCGCCTATTTGATGTCCACTTTTCTAAGCACACAGTACGCCCTGTACTGATGTGAGTGTACCGACTGTAAGCACACTACCCTGCCTGAATCAGCCAGCTGAATTATCACTCTAATTTAAAGGACACATTAATTTGCCATTCTCATCCACCAGCAGGTTTATGGTCTAATTTTGCCACAGTACAAGTACTTCATGTAAGAATGTTTCTGCATAATGACCTTGATGACTGTGAACCTTAACTGAGAAACAAAATCTATCAGCCTGACAGCACCAAACCTAACCCATTTCTTTCTGCAACAGGTGAAGTAGTATTAATGGTATTTAATTGTATTAATCAAGTGGTGGTTGTACAAGTCAAATAGTAAGTTTACCAGTGACATCCAATGGTAGGTGACTGTTGATTCCTTACAATTATTTTTTTTTCCTCACCCTCAAAATGTGAAACAAGGGATGCTTCCACCCATAATGAGCTGCTCTCTGGAAGTGAAATCCCCATCTAAATAGAACACTGTGTTCCATTTGCATTCACAAAGTGGTGTGGGAGTCTGAGAAAACAGGATTTTCTCTTCTGTAACATTTAGCACAGTGCATCAAGAAAGCACTTTATGTGGTGGTACTAGATGTTCTGAATGATTATTACGACAAATACCGACTGAGGAAAATGTTAATGATCAGGGATAGATTCAGCCGGACCATTTTTGAATGAAAATTCCCTTAGTTCTTTTATTTCTAATGCTTCAGAGTGTTTGGATTAGAATAACATGTGAGGTTAAAAATTCAGCACCATGGACAGTTCACACATAATCCAAATACATTGTAGAGCCCTATACAGATGGGGTTCACCTTTATACTATGTTTTGAGGCTTATTTAACACACCGTAAACTGACATATGACATGAGTAATTATAACAATATACAATATATACAATAACATAATTATTTAAACGAAAATTGGTAAAAGTGTCACTGATCATTTTAAAAATGGAGTCAATTGAATGTCCACTGCAATATAAGGCTCAGAGAAAAGTCTTCTTATTATCCTGTTTATTGTCTACTATTAACAAATATTTTGCACATTATGAATCATCAATATATTCCACTATTCCTCATCTGACAGTATTTTATGGCAATGGAACTATTTGAGCAAAGAAATCAGCCCTGCTGAGACGTCAGAGCATGCCGCCTCTGACTGTTACCACTGAAGGCTGTTATTTGCAGTCAGTAAATCTTCCAGGTGTCTTTACATGCTGTCACGTCATGCTTATTCGTGGAATTCCTCCCAGCTAATCTGTGCAGCCTTTGGTCCAAGATGTGTTGTTAATCTATTTAAGAATGGTGAAGATAAAGTAAGCCACAATCCACCTAAAACCATTTCACCTGCCTCCTATGTTTCCATGTTGTACAATACAGTTATTTCTGTTCCTTTCAAAACAGTTAACCTTAACGGCCAAGAGTGATCTTGTATCAGCAAGCATCTCCGGATTGGTTACCTGTATCAATAATCATGCCCTGATTGGTCCCTTGTATCAATAACCACACCCTGATTGGTCACTTGTATCAATAACCACGCCCTGATTGGTCACTTGTATCAATAATCATGGCCTGGTAGGTCACTTTCATCAATAAGCATCCCTTGGTTGGACACTTTCATAATAGATGAAGAATGGCACATGGATCGGACGTGTGAGCAATTCCGTCATTTTGTTGCCTCACTCCCTGGTTCATTCTGTCTGCTTTGCTGCCTGATTTACAACACCTGTGAAAAAAGTAATACATACAAATTTACTGTAAACAGTTGCTTCAGGCACTGCATTCTGTGCCCTAGAATTTTTACACCGTTGTCAGATCACTTTATCGTCAAATGCTTCATCATATCCATTCTTTTGGCAAACGTGTCATTTTGCTCCCCATATGAGAGCAATTCAATTGAATCTGTATATCTAGTACAAAAAGGAAAAGTGAAGAAAAACAATCGGGTCCATTATATCATTACGACAAAGAGGGTGCTGTTACATACATATGGGTATGTATAAGTATGTTTGTGTATGTATGTCAGTCCCAAAACATATCTACTTAGGTGTAGCTGTATCATTCAAGTAAAGCACTGCTTCGGAGACTGAAAGCAGAACTCTGCTGTAACAATATGTGCTACGAAATATATGACAAAGTCACAGGAAATTGTCAGAAATCAAAGACAAGGAGAAAGAAAATGGATAGTTATTCAAATAAAAAAGGGAAATTAATGTTAAACAGCAGATTATGGAGAAAAATCTTGAAAATGTTCACTTCAGAAGGAGTTATTTCTTACTGCTAAAGTCTGAATAACAAACATCAATAACAACAAACATCATTTCCTCCTGTGCAGTCTATTCAGTTTTGCACTTCTACAATTTTGCCATTTGCCAGCATAGAGTCGATATTTGGAAGTAAAACCCTGAATGTATTACAGGAGGCACAATTGCATGATGGGGACAATTTATACTCTGAGAGGAGATCCACAGAATTATGCAGGAACTACAATACTGAGGATGAGAATTAAGCCTATGACCCTGGATGTGTGTGCAGGTATTTTATACTAATTATATTTCCTTATACAAAGCAAGGATAGACTGTATTTAAAAATAACTATAGATCCTGTCTGACAAGTCAGTGAGCATAGCCACATACACAAGGTCATTGGCCAGGAAATGTAGAGATCATTTAAAGATAATTGATTTAAGAGGCGGTAAGAAGATTAATGTATATACTTCCCCAACAAGCAAAAAAACACATGCCTGCACCAAGCTTTAAAAAATAAAATTGTTAAATGGAAAATATGTTTATTACATTAATCCTCTTAGTTCAGGTTCGGTTCTTCCAGCAAATGAAGTTTGGTGGATTTTGCAGGATATTAGAAGATGAAAATATAGGCCCAACAGTACACGTGTCAGCGGGAATGGAAATGCTTTTGTTTTGCTAAGATTTTGCAGAAGGACTGACAGAAATGAAAATGTAGAAGGAGTAATGAGAGACCACCGTGACTGGCTTTAAGTGGACACTTGTGTGTTTCGAAACCCCTTTGTTTGTACATACTGTTTGGTCAGAAAACACATCCTTTAACATTAATCGAAAGAGATGCTGCACCTGTGTTTCAGGGTTGGGCCCTAGTCACTGTACTAGAAGTGTTAATTAGAATTATTGATGGGATTAAATTTCCAAAGCACAGACAGACTTAGTTTTAAATGTCTTTAAACATTAATAATGCCTTTCCTTTGTATTTATTTGTTGTAATTTGCACACTATTTATTTTTATAATACAATAATCCCCCCATGTTCGTGGGTGATACGTTCTAGGACCTACTGCAGATAGCGAAACTGTGGACAATCGCAAACAATCTTTGGACCCCAAATACATGACGTGATTTTCGTGTATTTGATATTTTGTGTATCTAAAGTTTATTTGATAAATCATGCACAGTAAAATATTGCTGACATTAAAATCAGGAATAAGGTACCTCGTGCATAACTACACAATGCTATGCTCTTTCTTTAGCAATTAAGAATGAGCAAATTTAAAGGAATGGCGGAGCAATGAAAATCCTGCTTTTTATACTCCTCAAATGATGAAGAAAAAATAAATAACATAGGCTACAGTTACACACTTTACAATGAAATATATTGTATCATGTCGCAGCACATAACCTGCAATGAGCATATTTCATTTGCTGAAAAATCCCTTGCCTGCTGAGGGTCCTCAGCAGCTTATAGCCTGTACCCGCTTCTCTCACGGTTTGAAACTGTTCTAAATTTTATTCAGGCCACGGAAAACTGCACCGTGGATACAGGGGCAACCTAAACTCTATGATATTTTGCAGGCCTGCCACTAAGAACTATTTTTGTATCAATTAATCAATTAACTATTTTACAGATTGGTCAATTAATCTAAATAATTGTTTTTCCTCTAGAAATCCAGGGGCAATAGATGAGATTTCCTTTTAAATCTCACTTGAAATCATTATAAAAATGGGAATCCCCCCACTAAATTGGCACTAAAAGCTGGGGGTATATTATACTGTATGTTGCCCCAGCAGGCATATCCTTTCCACATTTTCTCTGTTGTATCTCTGTTGCCTGACTCTCTTTAACACGATATTAAGATGCATGAGAAATTCAATGATGAAATTGCCTTCGGTTAGTGTGCTGAGATGATCCAGATCATGGGAACCACTCTCCTGTTGTGGGATCTCACTCATTCTTAGTGGTGGCTAACCCCCCCCATCTCCCTTGCACCAATGAGTGCTGACAGTGACTCTGGCCGTTTTCTGTTTCCTTGCTGTTTCAGCATACAATAGAGAGATGACATTGGAGCCCCCCTCCCAAACCCATACTTGGTGCACAAACAGCATGGGGGGGTAATTACCACATTTGTTGGCTAGCACTGCGAATAGGAATAACATACCCCTGGCATAAGCAAACAGATGCAGCTCTGTGTGGGGATTGAAATTTACATCAGATTTCCTGCTGAGCCAATGCTGTTTAGCAGAACATTCAACTTGAACATTCAAAACTTTTCTGAAACAGTGCCAAGTTCTCCAGGACACCATCCACTAACTTCCTCAGAAGTTCTTGTCTTCCTTCTATCACAGGCTGTGACCCATGATTACGCTTAGACACCTTCAGAAATTCATAAGGGCAAATTTTCAGAACAAATACTTTGAATGAGCTCTTCAATCTTCACTGTGAATATGGCAATCAAAGTCTGCAGTTCACTGTATTGAGTGTCAGCAGACAGTGTCACAGTAACCTTACCATCAATGACAATGGGAAGCCATATATTCTGAACATGCGTCTCTTGTCATAAAGGAAAGCCTGACTAATACTATGCATATTATAGAGACAGGGCGGTCTCTGGTTCTGTGGGTTAAGACTGCACCTGTGAACGGTTGTTGGTTCAAATCCTTTGGCTGGCACTGTGAGGAAGGCCTTTGACCATAAATATTCCAGGAATACTTTTTTGTCCCTGCTAAATAAATATTTATTTTAATAATAAATGATTTACTGTTCATAGTTTAACAGATACGAATACTATTGCCCTCGTATCTGCTAGCTGTTGAGGCATTGAAGTCACAGCACAGGCATTGATGTTCACCAGACTGCCCTGTACCTTGACTCTGGGCCCATCCTTTCCATCTCCCGTAAGGCCTGCGAACCGGGAGCAGGAATTTCCATGCCCAACGTCTGCCAGGCAAGTCTGAACGTGCCAACGCCCCTTTCAGTGGCGCCTGACCGGGGCACCAGACGGGAAACCTGCAGACGACGGGGCACGGCACATGGTGAGCGGGTTCGGATCCCACATGCGGTTCTGGCACTGGCAGGCACCTCTGGGGCTTTGTACACTGCACCTGAGTTACCGCATCCCTGCCCACCAACCCGGTGGATTGTTCATATGTTCTGTATTTTAAAACTGCGTATCCCAAACATTCACATCTGCTCCCAGTCTGCAGTCACACAAAATAAAATGGTGACTTTTTTCCCCTAATATTAGGAACTATTAATAATGAATAAAATATAATTAAAGCACAACATAATTTATTTTCTTTCTGCTAAATTCCTACATATAATTACATATTGTATTTTCTTAAAGAAGAATCACAAGAATCTGCAAAAGTTATATGAAAACATGACCTGTGCATTATTTTAGACTGAAGTAGGAAAGTAGATAACTGATGCTTTTGTTTTCCACAATGGTTTGTAACATACTACCCAAGACTACTGTAAAACTTCTTTGGCCAGTTTCCCTGCCAAGCATTAAGCCTAAACCTAGACTAGCTTTGAGTTACAATGGTGAATCTCCATTGAAACTGCAATTTAGTCCAAGACTAGTTTTAATCCTTGTTTGGGAAACCTGCCCATTAGTATCTTGGTTATATTTTAGTCTGGGGAAAAAACAACTTGAAGGTAAAATTTTTGTCTTTTTCTAAGTAAGCATGGGCTGAGTGGACCAATCCATCTTGTATTTCTACTGGCAAAAGATGTACTTACAGTCCTCTGTGAAATATGCAGAGATAAAAATGATTTATCCTACTGATGCTGTTGAATTAATCATAAGAAATTGTTATTTTAGGTAATCACAAGACTGCCTAAGAATGTCCTTATTCTTTATTGTTTAAAACCACTTTTTATATTTAAATGCAATCTTGTTGTACTCTTTGTACTCTGTAAGGTTAATTTTTATGCAGCTGTGATTTTTCAGCTTGCTGCTGTCTCAAAATAAGCTATACCACCCAAATAAGTGTCAGAATATTAGTCATACCAAATACTTATACCCAAATACAGAAATGTTATTTCAAAATATATACAAAATGGGTTAAATCAAACCGATAATGGCATATGAGATCAGTGAAGGTATTACCAACGCTCAGAGATGGGTATAAAGTTACAAATTACAAATGCTTGCTCATCAAATGTAGCAAAAATAAAATACAAAATACTGATGTGAGGAAGTACGGAGACCCTGAAGGGACCTGTGCAAAAACAATGAAATACTTTTGTTTACTTTCATGTGTGCATGTGATTTCAGCGCCAAAAAAAGGCAATGGGTTATATTTAAAAAGCCTGTAAGCCTGGTGTTGAAGGGTCATAAAATGACAGAAAATAAACAAATAAAATGACATATTTTATGAAGTTTTTTAAAGTTGTTTAAAATACACAAAATACAATCTGTATATATTTTGTTAGAAATTACATTCAATTACAAATTACATACCTTAATTCCACACTACTGTAAATAATCTGACATGTATCCAGAAAGTATTATACTGCTGACTGCAGGAGTAAAAGCGGATTAAAAGCCACTGGACATCGCAAGGGGTCATTCTGTTGCATGTCACCTGCTCATTAAGACATTTTCTACGGCTGTTAATCAATGAAATCTTCTTAAACCCATGACAAAACTCAATTGTAAAATGTCACATTTCATTGCCAGGGTGCAAAATAGTGAGTAAAGCTACTTGACATTTAAAAGCCTCCATGAACCATTTTTGCTAGTTACTGCTAATTAAAACACAGGCAAAGTGACTGTGCGATGCAGCGGCCGACTGCTGCAGTGGAGACCTGGAAAGGGGCTCAAGGGCCGCCCGTCTTACCCTTGAAGAGCAGCATCTCTGTGCCCAGCAGCCACACGTGGGTGTAGGATTTCCAGGAGCTTCTCACAGAATCGGAGCTGCTCTTGTGATGGTGATTCCATCTCTGTGGAGACTTTAAAGCCCAAGCAGGACATGGGGTGAGTACAGAAATGTACAGGTACATTAATTCAACGACTCCCATGAACCGAATCGACACAGAAACACTCCGAAATGGTTTGCAGAAAATATGACGATGCCTTTCAATATGTGTGATATCTTGACCACTAATAGTCCTGCTGTTCATCAGTTGACTTTTGATTCAACCTTATTTAAGACTGAATTATGTTAAATTATGCAGTCCCTATTAATTAAAGTTTCATTAAGGAAATATCCATGCATCTTCTTTGCTGCTGTTCCAGTGCAGGATGTAGACACATCCATCTATCACGCTGCCTCTTATTTTGATCAGGGTGGTGTGGAGTGTCAGGCAGCACATGACATGGATAAACCCTGAACCGTCCATCACAATCCACACACACTATCATACATTCAGGGTAATTATGATATCCCGGTAGCACAAATGCATGTCTGTGGACTGCGATGGAAATCCTGGAGGGAAGCCTGGTGACTCAGAGAGAGTGAGCAGACTCACATGGAGAGCTGAGGTGGGACTCAAGGCCCAAGCCATGGAGGTGTGAGGCAGTGGTGCTGATCCTTTGCCATGCAGAGAGGGCAGATATAAATCCATCCGTCCATCCATCCATTTTCCAACCTGCTTATCCTACTGGGTCGCAGGGGGTCCGGAGCCTATCCCAGAAGCAACGGGCACCAGGCAGGGAACAATCCTGGACAGGGGGCCAGCCCATCGCAGAGGGCAGATATCAATGCAAATAATAAATTCAAGCACATCTGAATTTATAAACGACTCCAAACGGTTTGCTTGTGATCGAGCACATGGTCTTCTGGCCAGTTCCTAAATGCATGCAGACAAGCGCCCCATGATTTGTGGATTATAAGGTTAATGTGAGACATCATCCATTTGCACTGTGAGAGACTGGATCTCTGCTTCTCGAGTGGCGGCCCCTTGCCCTGGGTTTCTGGGCTTGCTGATGACTACGCTCAGCAACTGTTGGATCTGAAATTAAACTTTATTTGCCATTTGTACAAGTGCATAGGGATTCTTTAGTTATCACATATCCAGGCTCTGCTGTTTAGCATGCAGGCTGGCTGTTTAGCAAGGTTAGCCATTTCTTGGGGCTTAAGGGCCTTGGAAAGGGCAATTACTCTACAAACCATGGGATTTGAACCAATGACCTTCTGATGCCCACAGCATCACCACCACCACCCCCCCCCCCCCATTCATGATCATGCCCCCTTCAATGCTGTATAGCACTGCCCCTTCTCTGTTGCAGGTCAGCACTGGCATTTAGAACCAGCCTGGTTAGATTTACTTTTGAACCCTTTCACCATCTCCTGCCCGTGCTTCAGGCCTCCCATCCATCTCCCTCTGGATTCTGCACTTTAAACAAACAGGTCTCAGACATGAGATACAAGCTAGACGGGAGGTACACCTGTACCCATGCATTCAGGATCACATAATCCATGACTATAGGACTAACATGTAAAGCAACCAATTATAGGTGACACTAAACTCTAATTTTCGCTTCACGCGTTAGAGTTTCGCTTGACTTGATGAAACTGACTCAGACTCGGGGGACAGGAAGGCAAACTCTACGGGGATCTGAGGCTGGATGCTAACACACAACCTTGGCAGCACAAGGCAGTATCACAACCCACTGTGCCACTGAAACAGAAAATGGTAGGATGACAAATCCAGCCTTGTCATCTGCTGACAATGAGTGTCTCAATCACGCAGCTTCTATACACATGAGCATTGTAGCCAGTGACAAGAAGTGACAGGAAGTGACAGGAGCTTCATTTACTTAGTCAAAGTTGAGGACAAACGCAAGTAAGAGCTTATTCATTTACTGAACACACACACACACACTATATTCTATCTTAGAGCACGGTGTGCTTTGAAGACAAAGGAATTAGTCAACCCTGAAGACACAGAGACGGCAAAGGAGAAACGCAGCCATTCAAGGTACTAATTGCAACCTGTGCAGTGATCACACGCAGATTCACCAGAGCAACAGGGGGCAGCCTAGTGCCGTGCGCCCCAGTGGAGAAGCATAGCACCAGCGAGGGAGTCCCGGACAGGAGGAAGTGATGTCACAGTATTACCCTCTGGGCCCAGACCACCAGCCACCACAGAATCTGGTTAACCTTAAACCGGTTTTAACCCAGCAAATGGACCTCATCTCAGCACTTTTGTTTGCCATTGCTAGCCATGTAGGGACCCACGTAGGTATGCTTTGGTGGCCTGTGTAGTGTTTATGGTGGCTGTTAACCGGGAGGGGGGGCCCCGG
>JABFEA020000017.1:20450810-20463843 GCA_019775915.2 Cyphomyrus plagiostoma | reverse complement strand
CCCCCCCCCCCCCCCCCCCCCCCCCCCCCCCCCCCCCCCCGGACGCATTTATGAGCCCATATTTCAATTCACGTGTGAAATTAATGGCTTAGAAAAAATATTATGATAATGCTTTGATTGCCCTGGAAGTCAACATTAATGCATGCATGCACACGCACACACACACACGCGCACACACACACGCGCACACACACGCGCACACACACACGTTAAAAATTTGAATCTGGTGACCAGTTGTTGTTGACAAGCCAGCAGAATACAGTAAACCCCCACCTATCATGGAAGATGCGTTCCAGACAGATTAGCGATAAGTGAAAATCAGTGATATAGAAAGACCATATAAATAAACATTTTAAAAAATAGTTTAAGCCTTAAAATACCCCTCCCACATGCTTTAAACACATGTAAACGTACTAAAACAACACATATGATATGTGGATGCTCGACTAAGGATATAAGTAACAGAAAAATAATAATATGTAATGTGTGTGTGTGTGTGTGTGTGTGTGTGTGTGTGTGTGTGTGTGTATAGAATGGGGAATACTCCGCGAAGCAGCAGGGGAGTGATACCTGAACCACGATATAGCAGGGATCACTGTATAGGATTTCTTGCATTTTTAATTATTTGATTGCAGTCACAGATTTTTATAATTTTCTAAAAGTATACATTTATAATTTTATATAAATGGCCTACACAAGGTCAAAATAACATTAGGTCCTCACAATGTAATAAATATATAATAATCCACACACTCCCACATACACAGACATACACACATGCACATGTATGTGTATGCAAAGTCTGCACATACACTCACGACATCTCTCTACATCTCTCTGTTTCCCAGATACCTTCTCTCTCCCTCTTCCTGTAACTATCCTCCTGAATTCAGGCCCAAACATCCTGTCTGGGGACTGGGGAAAACAGAGATCATTGCTTTTTCAGGTTGCCCTCATCCCCAGTGAGGAGATCCCTATTAGTCGCTGTGATAACCCAAGCCCATGTTCGTCATTAGGCTCATTTATTGCTGTCTCTGCTCACCTACTGCTGACCTTCCCCTTCATGCTTTAAGGGAAAAGCAAGCGACAAGGTTTCATAGGGGCACTAGGGACAGGGAGAGAGCGAGGAAGACGCATCCATGGAGAGCTCTGCAATAAGAGTCTGCATCTAAGCCAAAGACATAGTCCAGCTTCACAGGGCAAGGCTACTTAGGAGTCATGTGACTTACCTTCCCAAAGCTAATTGGTGCATAGTTGTGCTGTTCTCATTACTTTCATTGCTACTGGTGCAGCATGGAGAGTGATTGGGTGGCTCAGTTGGGTAGCACAATTGCTTCATGCTTCCAGGGTTGTGTGTTTGAGTTGTATCTCTGTTCTGCATGTGTGTAGCTTGCATGATCTCCTGGTCTCGGGCAGATTACCTCCTGTGGACCAATCATGTAGAGTTAGGTTGATTTATCGCTAGGTTGTCCATACTGCATGACTGCGTGTGTATGTGCGCTGTGAGAGACAAGCATCCCCTCCAGCCTGTACCCCTGCTTTGTCTGATATAGGCACTCGCCCTACCATCACCTTGACATGGACAGGAAGTTAGAAGATGGATGGTGCTGCAGAGTTATGTAGCATTTCAATGCACAGGTGTGTGACTGAATTGGACTGAATTAACAGGTTTCAGAAACAATTCGACCCATCATCAAGAACAAACACGATAACCAAAAATCATGTGGCAATAATTTATAATTTATACAATATTTATTTTTATCACAACAAACTTGATGATGATTCTGGGTCTGTTCTCCCCATGTCATGGGGTTTCCTGTGGCTCCCCCCCCCCTCAACCCAACATGCTAAGGTGAGTTGGATATTGCTAAATTTACTGTAATGGCGAGTGTTCCATTTGGTGTAACATCCTGAGGTGCTCCTGGTTTTCTTCCGGAATAGGTTCTGAACCCCTGCAACCCTGCAAAGGATAAGCATGTGAGTTATGATGATGATGATGATGATTATTATTATTATTATTATTATTATTATTACTATTATTATTATCTGGCCTGTTATGGAGCAGTACCCCATCTAGGGTGTACCTCTGTCATATGCCCTTTGATGCCTGTGATAGGATCCAGTTGCCTGCACCCCAAACACACACACACAGACCTCGATACTCTGCAAAGAAAGAGTTGGATGGATGGACATGGATTATGAGTTGGGTTTATGGATGGATGAATGCAATCTTTCTTAAGCCATGCTACTAATAATCTTTTTGTATATTTAAATATAACATCAAATGGAAAATGTAGAAGAAAGTATCCTTGTATGCAGTAAAATTAGCACAGCGGGAGTTAATTGTTTGGCTTGCTCGCCTGCTTACTGTGTGGAGTGAAGAGCCTTCGAGAGCCCTGAATGTTGTTATTTCCTGATGGAGCGGAGAGGGCGGCTGAGGACGAGCCGGGTGGTGCAATTGACTCTTCAGCCTGCTGACTCGTGAGCTGTGTTCCTCTGACACCTCAAAGAATGAGGACGCAGGTTTTCTACTGTGTGAAGAGCTTCATGCACCCACAGGATCACAACATGCATTGCTGTTTTACCCAGATCCAGAACAACCTCTATATATATTGCACAAGAAAAACATGAGGTACAAAGAAAATCATTTAAATGAAAGTTTTTTAATGTATAATGGAACAGCCCTTAATTGTTCAATTGTTCTAAATATGAATGCAAGTGTTGACTGTTTAAATGATCTGAGCTGATTTAAAGATAGGACCATTACACTTTTTAATTGGTTTGCTCTTCTGTTAAAGCAAAATGCCAACTGTTGCAGGTAATGAATACATACGCAGAAATAGCACTTCTCTCAGTCCTCAAGGTCAATCCTCTAAAGTTTTCGGCTAATTAAACTGATTCACTTTCATTTCATCTGAATTATAGATGCCAAGTGATTATAGTTTCTGTTGATAATTAGCAGTATACAAAGAAGAGATGTTTATTCGCTGTCCAGATACCATCCCCCCCCCCCCTCTCTCTCTCTCTTTTTCTCTCACTTGTTTCGACAAGGCTGGAAGGCTTTACAGGAAAAGTAATCTGCGGGGATCGTAGGTCAGTGTTTTGCCATTTGCTTTACAATCAGATTATCAGAAATGGTGTTTCTCCCATCATTTATTGGTCCCCTGTTTTTGCATTTATCCAATGATTCACAAACCGCATTATAAGTACGGGCATTATCAAACGTGCCCTTCTTTAAATTACACTTGCAAATACTGTAGGTACGCAGGGTTGAGGAGGCCCACATGGTTTTACCCAGAGGCATTCCCCATACCAGTACACAGTGTAGCCTATGCGATGCAATTAGTGCAGGGTTGTATATGCTAATGCATGCCTCATTTAATTTCCATCATCAATATACAGTATGGACCATGCCATCTGACATATGCTAATGCTAACATTTGAAAAGTCCATTATAAATGTTGAAATATAGGGCGAGACTTGTCACTATACAAGCCAGGGAATTCTTCAGAATGTTCTCTATGGGCTTCGTAAAGAAATTTTACCGATGTGCTGCATTCACAAACATTATGTTCCATGATTTCTACCATAGAAGTGAAAATAATGCTTGACTGCACAATCATGTCATTTTTCTATTTGTTTAGCAGCAGAATATTATACATAGTGAATCCGAGTCCTCACAGCATAGTGATACTGGGAAGACTGATGGTGCAGATCTAAATATACCGATCTCAGTATATTTCATCTTAAAGTTTGCTCGACGTGGGAACAGGAGAGGAAAAAACAGTTTCATCCTGATAAATGCGAGCAATTATTTTTTCCCCCTTTGCAGTGTCATAATCCCACCTTTAGTGGAGCCTTAATATGATTCTCCTTCAGTAAAACAGATGCCTAATGCAGTTCACCTGGTAAATTACTTAAGAATTATCCTCAATAAAATGGGTAAATGAAATCTGGACCTATTAGCGTAAGCAATTATATCAGTGTTTGTGAGTTACGAGTCCTCTGCCGCACCTCATTCCTCAATCCGAAAGTCAGTTTGTGGGAAGATGCACGGAGAGTCATCTGTAAAGAAGCGGTTTGAGGGGTTTGGAAAGGTGCACGGGGTGCTGGCTCCTTTAAGGTGGAGAGCGACACAGAGCGAAAACAGCGTGCCAAAGAAAAGGTCTTTACAGGAAAACTGTGGCCTACGGCCGCCTTGACATCTGGGCAGTGGTAATAACAGGGTACAAAATGCTATCTACAGGAGGCCTGTCTCTCTCATGGTAATGTAGCCACCAAAGGAGTAATTTAAGTTCCGGTCTTTCACTAAGGGCTGCAGTAATGGGGGGGAGGGACGGAATTATGTCAACAGAGAATCACCAATATAAAAAGGAGAACAGCAGTAAAAATGTATATAAATAAAATAACTGCCCAGAGATTATCACAGCTCGCTTGAAGGTCCTCTGCAGTGTGCTTTTATATATGACAGATAGATGTGCCTCTGTGCCAGTGATCACAAGGTCATCGGTTCAAATCCCAAGTTTGGCAAAGTGATTTCATCATCAGGCCCTTGACCAAGGCCCTTAACCTCCAATTGCTCCTGGGAAAGGCTGGCCCTGTTTTCTCAAAATGTTTGTCACTTTGAATAAAAGTGTCTTGCTAAATAAACAAAATGTTAAGAGCAAAACGTCTAGTTATGATTACAGCTGCAGGCAACATTCCTTATTGTGATTAATTCAGTGGTTGAAGGTTCAAGTCCCGCGAGGAGCCCTGGCTGTTGTACCCTTGAGCAAGTTACTTGAAGGACCCTGATCTGGACCAGCAAAATATTTGGTTGAATAATGGGAAAGACAAAAGCAAGTCACTTATGATAAAAGTTCCAGCTGAAGATAAATAACTCTCCTTGAACAATACTTCCAAACGGCTATCTAAAGTTTATACAACTGAAAGAATGACAAAATGACTGCCATCAATAATTTAAAAACCACTGTGTTGTGCTCATGCCCCAGTACCACAAGTTGCTAAGCTAGCAAAGAAAATGTTCTACCTTGTGCACACTTATAGTGTGCAACGGGTGAGTATATTAAAACAACAAAATAGGAGAAAATACAAAATAGGAGATACCGCCCATTTCCAATACCAGCTCATACTATGCAGGGTTGTGGGGTCCCAGAGCAAGATACGGGATAGTCATGACCGGGCACCAACCCAATGCAGGGCAACACAAATCATTCGCACCTATGGACAATACGGCAACTCCAATTCACCTAAAAGAAAATGCAAATTCAACAATCTAGAGCCAGGACATAAACATGAACCCTGGTATCCAGACTTGAAGCCAGAGCTGCCCCCATAGGGGGTTCCAAAGAGGACAAGATCATGGAAAAGTAAACTAAGTTTACAAGACACAGGAGTCTGACCAAAGACACTTAAGAAATGGTTTATGCCAAGCTAAGCTGCTTCATGTATAGGTACAGAGCAAGGGGAGCTTACAGCTTGTTGGGGATGCTACAAGACACAAGTGGAGTCAATGGGACCACGAAGGACAGTGAACAGCATACAAGCAAGAGACAAGCAGACTTCATTGTTTGGAACTTTCAGGAAAGCTAGTGACCCTCGTAAAGAAATCAAGGTGTTCTAACTATCACCCTCTGGTGGACACCCAGAGAATTGCCTGGAACTCTGACGCCTGTATATTGGTTATTATCCATAGGCACATTCACCCTATTGGAACTTTTTTATGGAACCAGAACCTTTTCCTGGAACCAGGAGCTTTTGTTGTGTTTACTCTGCAGAAACTCAGTCTGACTGTAGTTCATTGAAGGCAGTTCCAGAACCATTCTTTAGTACCTACTCAAAACTCGGTACATTACATGAGCTACTGGGAAAAGGCACTTACACATAGCTTGATGATTGACTGACCACACGCACCGGACATAACTTATACAGAGATATAGCATAGTAAAAATCAAGCTATACGCACTTCAATTACATTTAATGCATCAATCAATAAGTGTTTTCCTTGCATCTTCATGTTTTTGTATGAAAAAATTCTATCTTTAACCAATATACTTTTGTCTAATATTGCAACTGGCAGTAGTGAAAATTGCCAGAGCTTATTCACAGGATGTTTTATTCTGTGGAAAATTAAAGATCCATCTGCTGACCAGATTTAATAAGAATCATGAACATGTCGCA
Source organism: Cyphomyrus plagiostoma (assembly GCA_019775915.2). NCBI lineage: Eukaryota > Metazoa > Chordata > Actinopteri > Osteoglossiformes > Mormyridae > Cyphomyrus > Cyphomyrus plagiostoma. The sequence goes on along the minus strand of JABFEA020000017.1, from coordinate 20,457,663 downwards.
GGTCATTTAAATAGAATATGAATAAAAGACTGTGTACCATTTTGATTGTGATTGATCCCCCAAATGACTAACAAATAACCAACAATACAACTTAATTATCTTTGATTATTTTGGGGTGGCTGTGTAGTATCCTTTGAAATTATGTGTGCCTGCATACTTTTTGCTTCCCCCATGCTTATTTAAGAATAAGGTCCCAGTTCCTGATATGCGGTGTGAAAGCGACACACAAATGTGGCCAGGAGCTACAAACATCCTCGCTTGATAGAGCCCAAATAAACAGGGACCAGGTTCCAGAACTTTGGTGTGGAAGCACCTCATATATCTTCTAACCACTTATGCTGGTCTTCGATCTAATGCCACAATCATTGGGAAGTGTCCAAGGATGGATGGATAGATTTATTTGTTATTATGCTATGCTGAGTCATTTCTGTCTAGGTCCTTTTGCGCTGTTTATACTGGAAGCGACAAAGGTCCTGAAACAAGCTTCTAATTTCTTCCAAAAAAAACAAAAAAAGACTATAAGAACATTTCTCAAAACATGTGTACAGCAAAGCACTATAGTTTAGCTGCAAAAGCCTATACTTACCCAAAACAATTAACTCATGTCTCAAAAGCAAAAAATTTCATCAATGAATTAGTCAGTGTCACCAAAATGAAAAGTACAATCATTTTAACAACGAGAGCCAAAATGATTAGACATATTGTCAGAGTATGTCAGTCCAAGTATGCTCCTGAGCGCTACAATTCTGAGTAATAGTTAGTTCCCACTTTCGCATTGTCACTGACTGATCATTTTTTATTAGCAAAGTCATACTTTTTAATGTCAAAGATACCAGTTTCAACATTGCAAGGCTCTACATTACAGTATGGAAGGTTCGCTGACAAGAGAAAGCACTCACATGCTCATGTTACTTCTGCAGATCTCAAGACACAGTACAATAGCAAAGAATAAAGTCACGCAGCACTGCATAACACAAAAACGGCAACATGGCAATACAAGAATAGGAAAATGACATCAAAATCATGTACTCGAATATATTTTTAAATCATTTTGAAAGCTTGGTTAATGGTTTTGCATGTGGTGACTAACATGATGATCACATGTATATGTAATATAGTTTTGGGTGTAAAATTATTACAATGAGAAACTACCCAATCTATTTTGACCAACAAGACTAAAGCAACTGAAAATTGTGCCAAATGATGACAAATGTACAAAACCATTTGTATTTAAGTACTAAAACCTTTAGAAATGTATGTGAAGCAATGAGAACTGATGTTCTGCGGTGCAGAAGTGACATTATGGTATGGGGATTACACTTGTTCTTCAAATGTTAATTATCATTTGAGAAATGCTCCAAAACAATCGAGAAAAACTGTAAGGCTGTGTCTGATATATCGAGAAAATGAGTCGACTGAAGAAAACCTTTGTGACTGACTACCATTGATTATTCAGAAAGTCAGTGAGTTACTCTGAGGACAGAAAATCTGGTCATAATAATATTGCTCAATTTATAACTGAACTTTGTCACAACTAAGTAAGCTTAAAAATAATAAGATCACCGCTTGTGACATTTACAATAAAAATAGTTTTGGAACAATATGAAAGTTTACTTTGACAGGCTTTTCGTTTGTATACGAAAATAAGTTTTTGAACATAATTGCTTTTTAGCAATTGTGTCTGTGTGTGTGCGTGTGCTTCTTAACTTATAAATTACCCTCCTTTAATGCCATAACAAAAGAGCACACTAATCACAGAGCCATAATCCTGCAGTGCTTAACAAAGTTGCTCAGTTTGATTACATTAACAATGCACTGGTTGCAAGTAGCCTGAGCTCTGTGAATCATCACCGCTGTTTCTGAATGTGTCTTCTGGACTGTCGCTGGACACACTACGCTAACCATCCGGCAGCCAAAGCCTGTGTCTGTGTCAGGCAACACTGCAGCATGAATCTGCACACTCATTACTCTATCGGTGACGAGTCGGCTGGACGTATTACACTCTGATGTGCGTGAACTAACCTTCAGCACTTCTTTGCTCAAAGCCGGGAAGATGAAATGAACTATAACAAAATTAGAAGAAAAACAGGGTCTTTTGAGCCAAAGAATGAGAATGCAAGATATTATACTTGTAATGATCATCTTATCATACACACAAGTATAGTAAGGTTTGCCATTGCATTTGTATTATGGAAAAGCCTTGCAGACTAGCTATGAGATGAATGTATCCGGGACCTAGACCTGAATACCATCCCCTCACAGAAACAGAAACAACTTGGTTTCATGCCCCAAACAACATGACATTTAATATGTTGACTGAGAAGCGCGAACTACCACCATCTGGTCCAACTTGCATATTTTACCACCCTTGTGTTCAAGCCAAACAATTGCTAACTAATACACTATATGTATTCCAATCTGTTTACCAAAAACAAATTTTCTAGTTCATCTCATAACCTTCCCACCTATAGTACAGGTACTGTGCATATACCTTCATCAACAATCCATTATCTATAAATTAAAACATACAAGGAATATACAGGGTATGTAAAGTGTATGTATGTATAGATATATGTATGTATGGAAGAATGGATGGATGGATGGAATGTTTTGTCTTATGGTCTGCAGTTCACCTGCCAATCAGAGATCATGCACATCAAGATGTTCATAATCAGTCTTGGCAGAGTATAGGGATCTCCCCAAACTAGAACCACAGATGGATGGATGGAATATTTATTTCTCCAGTCTGCAGACCGCCCTCCAATCAGAGACCATGCCTGTCCTGGTAATTCCCGAACTTCCGTGCTCATAATCTCAGAGAGATGCAGGGATCTCCCGGAACTAGAGCTGCAGTGAATTGTTTTGCCTGCTTCACTTTCTTACTGTCTTACTCTCGTCTTATTGTATCTTCTTATTGTGCTTTTGCCTTCAGCCTGATATATTGAGCTTGGATTTTGGGTCGCCAGTTTATACTTCGCATCTTCAGCACCTGACCTGTTTTCCTACCCTGACCTGTCCTGCAGAGTCATAGTCACAGAGTCCGCTTTGGTATTGAACCTATGCTGCACCTGTTAAGACTCCACTCTGCACTTGGATCTTTGGACTGATTTGATCTGAATTTCAACAAGATATTATAATATTCTATGTAAAATTATTTGAACGTGGTCTGCTACAGTAATACCGTGCCTAAATTATTCTTTTAGTTATCTTACTTAAAATAATTATAAATGGAAAAATATATACTTAAATTAAGAATCAGCAGACTACATGTAAGTGGATTATAATGTGGAGTATAATGGAAACTATGGTTTGGGAGTCAGGATGATAAATAAATGAGGAGGGTTTTGCATAGATAGTGCCGTAGGCCGCACGACGCCTTCGCCCTGCTTCAGCATCTGTTATTATTTACCAAGCAGCTTTCCCAGAAGTCCCCGGGACTTGTACTGCCTGAAGAAAGGGAGCAGGAGATGCCAGATGAAAGAGCAGCATATTTACCCCCCGAACCAACTGCTGGCAGCGCTCGTCAAATGTTAACCATTTAGTCATCCTGTCATCACTCTCCGAAACACGCGGTTAATCTTTTACAAACCTACAGTTCTTTAACAAACCACGGCTGGTAAATACTGAACCGTTTTCTGCAGATCCCTGAGTTTACTGAGTTTTAATCCAGCTTTACTTTTAGACAGCCGCAGAGAGACTGTGGGAAGGTAATAATGATTGGAGAAGTTACAAAATTAGACTTTTGCACATTAGAGGGCTAAAGCACACTGGCTCATTTTCTTTGATCTCACTGTGGAATACATGAGCTCAGGTAAAATTACGTTACTGCACTTCTCCAGCATAAATGTGAAGGAGAAACAGCGGAGGGGATAAAAACATGGCTTTGCCAACATGCCCACACACGCGCATGCTTATTAAGGAGCAGATGCACTTCAGCTAAGCTTGCTAAGGGAAGTAATTAAACAGCAGCATCCGAGGACATGGCACAGAACAGCTGGCTAAATTGATAAGCGGCGAGAGGACGGACAGGTGCTGGGAAACAAATCAGGAAATAAAACCACCATTAAGATATAATTATCAGCAGCATATGGATGTTTCATATTTTTCTCGGCATACTGTTTTTGAAAATAAGTCTGTAATCAAAGCAACAGGGAAAAAAAAAAACACTCCCAGATAATTGTAACAATATTTATTTAATTTTTGAAATTTAATTTAGAAAAGCTAATTTGTGCAAGACCGATTTGTATGATAAGTTTAAATTATGTATAATGTGCTTTCAGAATCAAGTAGAAAAGTAACAACTGTGGGCAGTTAGTGTTTACTGACAAACCGGAGACTTAAAGAGTAGTAATAATCTCAGCAAGCGCCACAAACGTCAGATTAGCGTCTATGTCCTAGAAACACAATGATGTTTTCAGCGGTTATTGATGACAATAGGAGAAAAGAAAGGTGATGCGATTATACATGTGAAAGGCTGGAGCCTTAATGCAGCATTGCCACATGCTGACCCTAACTGCACTGGGAACATCACTATCTGGCATACAGATATGTAATGCTCTTCCTTATCTCCCTCCACAAATCAGTCTCATCTTTAGAATAAATACTGCATATGAATTTTTACAGACACACACACATACACACGCACACACACACACACACACACACACACACACACACGCACGCACGCACGTACACGCATACACACACACACACACACACATATATATATAAACCTTCATGGCAACTATAGCATATTTCCAGCCAAAGCATTGTTTTCTTAGGTAATGTCCATTGTGCAGTAGCTGTAATTGGAAATGAATTATAATTAAAGATTTATGCAATAGGTAGGAAAAGGCAGCCATTTGCACTGGAATTTCTGTTATAGGAGAAAGTTTGAGGATCTACTTTAAATGTATGCGAGCACATACTTCAGCAGGGTAGGGGAGAGGGGCTATTGGAGCTAGCGGGGAACATAAACACTTTGACTTGAAGGCCGGTAGTGATGGAAACCAAAATGATCCACAGATTCGACGACACTTCAACTCAGCTGAGGGAAAGTCAGATTCCAATTACCCGGAGCCGAGGAGGATGGAGTCAAGAGCAGCTCAGGACCCTACAGCAGCTGAACAACTGGAAAGTGCACAGGGAGATTCCGCCAGCATGCCGGGGAGAGTCAGAGACAGCCTTCACAACAGCCATAATTGTATGCCATGGTTGGACAGTCTGTTCGATAGGGGCTTGGAGGTGAGTCACTGTCCCTCTCCAAGGACGTTTATCGCAGCACGATCTGCCCTGGCAACGCTAAGCTTGTTTAGTTATTTCAATAACAACCTTCATCGAGCGCAGCGTCAACAGAGCCAAACCGGCAGTCCTGCCGTATTTAGTGTGGGAATTTTTCATTGTCTGTCAGCCTTCCTGTGAAGCTCACACAGGCAGATCCATCCATTTTCTACACAAGCTTATCCTATTCATTGTCGTGGGGGAGTTTGCAAGGCCGGGAATAACTCAGGATGCGGAGCCTGCCCATCACAGGGCACACACACACCCTCACACACGTTGGGTATACCTATCCTTATGAGAACTGCTCATTCACTTCTATAGGAAAAATGCTAACGCTAACTATGACAACCTTAACTCCCACCCAGCCCTAAGCATAACCATGAGTAACCAAACAAAACACAGGGGTTATTGCATTTTTAGTTTTTTTTTCAAAGCAGTTGCCGAGTTTTATAAAATGGAGATTCCCTTATGGGGACCAGGAAACCAGTCCCCATAAGGGAAAAAAAAAAAAACCTTGATATTTATCACATTATGGGGACATTGTGTCCCCATAGGGATTGGTATACCTGCTCACACACACACACACCATTTACACCTACAAGCAGTTTGGAAACTCCTTCATTAGCGTATCATGTTTTTTGATTTTGGAAGCTTTGGACTTTGGAAACCAAGGAACCCCAGGAAAACCCAAGCAGCAGCGTGCTGCACCACACAAGCAGATACAAGATCTGCAGATATATCATCTATCTACACTATCTGCTGTCATGCTTCTCCAAACTTACATCTCCTTGTACACACAACGACATAAAGCAGACACATGTTTGAATTCACATCTTTTTGAGGACCGTCCCTACATTCCATACCCAGCTCTAACCTTAACATTAAATAAATAAGTAATTAAACAAAATAAAAATGACAGGTTTTTATCTCACAGTGGGGACATTTGGTCTCCGAAATGTAATATACCTGTATACACGACATCCTCCTCACACACACACAGGTTTGTAAGCTTTGTAGGGACTCTCCATTCATTTCTGTGAGAAAAACTCTAATCCCAAAATGACGACCTTAACCCTTCCCAGCCTTAACCTTAACCATAAGTAACGAAACTTGAGACTAAACTAAACATGAGACGCTTAGCATTTTTTGTTTATAGATTACACTCACAGATCTTTGTGGGGACCAGAAAAATGGTCCCCACAATGTCAAAATAACAGGCTTTTATTACATTGTAGAAAAATATTTGGTCCACAGACACACACACACATGCATTTTGTACATTTGGTCCTTACAATGTAACATAAACATAATCCACAGACACACACATACACACACACACACAGCAAACCCCCTTTTCGGTTTATGACCCGTGTCATTGATCTGCAGGGAGGAGCAGCACTGATGGGGGCTCATTAGCCTGCCTCAGCTCTACGGAGCTAGTTCTGCCAGGGAGAATGTTTCCTTCCCGGCCGGGGCGGGGGGGGGGGGGGGGGGGGGGGGGGGGGGGGGGGGGGGGGGGGGGGGCGGGGGCGGGGGGGGGGGGGCGGGGGGGGGGGGGGGGGGGGGGGGGGGG
>JABFEA020000017.1:20422990-20433307 GCA_019775915.2 Cyphomyrus plagiostoma | reverse complement strand
AGCATGGCAGGAGGCTGGTTTAGCATGACTGATAGCTAGGTTAGCATGGCAGGAGGCAGGGTTAGCGTGACTGATAGTGAGGTTACCATGGCAAGAGGCGTTGTTAGCATGACTGATAGCAAGGTTAGCATGGCAGGAGGCTGGTTTAGCATGACTAATAGCGAGGTTAGCATGACAGGAGGCAGGGTTAATGTGACTGATAGTGAAGCTAGCATGGCAGGAGGCTGGTTTAGCATGACTGATAGCTAGGTTAGCATGGCAGGAGGCAGGGTTAGCGTGACTGATAGCTAGGTTAGCATGGCAGGAGGCAGGGTTAGTGTGACTGATAGTGAAGTTAGCATGGCAGGAGGCTGGTTTAGTGTGACTGATAGCGAGGTTAGCATGGCAGGAGGCAGGGTTAGCGTGACTGATAGTGAGGTTAGAATGGCAGGAGGCAGGGTTAGTGTGACTGATAGCGAAGTTAGCATGGCAGGAGGCTGGTTTAGTGTGACTGATAGCGAGGTTAGCATGGCAGGAGGCAGGGTTAGCATGACTGATAGTGAGGTTAGCATGGCAGGAGGCAGGGTTAGCATGACTGATAGTGAGGTTAGCATGGCAGGATGCAGGGTTAGTGTGACTGATGGCGAGGTTAGCATGGCAGGAGGCAGGGTTAGCATGACTGATAGTGAGGTTAGCATGGCAGCAGGCAGGGTTAGTGTGACTGATGGCATGGTAGCATGATAGCATGGCAGGAGGCGGGGTTAGCGTGACTAGGTGGGATTAAAATGATCAAAGCTACATTTATGCCCTGATTTCAGTAAGGAGCCATGCATCTCTGTCTCTCAAATTGCACCCTACCATTGTCGTGATCACCGATAATGAGTGTCTTCTCAGGTTGAAAATTGCTGGCTGCGATTAATCCTGGCATCTAATGCCAGCAAAATGACTCAGCGCAGACTCCTTGGTAGCCTAAAGGTGGTGGCGACGTAATGAACAGGCTCCTCTCCTGTTTCATTGATTGCCACAGGGCTTGACATTCAACATGTGAGTCAAACACTCTGCCTTGCTCTAATGTTATCTCTGACTAATGAGGAGGCCTACTGCTCATGGCACAGCCAGTTACTCAATAGCCTGACTTTTTTCATCTTTCTAGAGTTATGCGTTTATTGACAGGGAGGCGGATGGATGGCGGATGTGGGTGTATGGAGGGTGATGTTGGAGGGCCGAGTTGATGTTTATAAACCTCGCTCTTCCATTCTGCAGGCCACATTGCCTCTTTGTGTCTCTATAAACTCTGCCAAAATAATCTCACATTGCAAATAATATTTAAATGCTAATAAATTAATAGTGTTGCAGGCTAGGCATGTCACTTAGTGGAAATCTCCACTGTTACTTCTCTTATGTCTTGCATTGTCCTGAAATGGGCTTCGGGCTTCCTGGATCTATGGACAGGGCACTTTTACTGTAAATTATCTAGCTGTGTATAATTCCTGCAGCTCTGAGTGGAGCTGCAGTAAAGGCAGGGCCAACGTTCATCTCCAAGTCCAATACTGCCTGTAATCAAACAGGGTTGATAACTAGCAGTTTTTTAGAAGTGTTTTATTAATGCCATGCATGGTAGAGGCAGCCATATTTAAGTATAAGCACATATCGTGTGTGTGCGTGTGTGTGTGTCTGAAATGAAAATGTGTGTGTTTGGTGGAACATTTGCGCTACCCAATTAAAAAAATCCACAGTCTGACTGTTATGCCTGAGTTCTCTGTTAAAAAGTATCTCTTGTAAATCAAAATCTATGTCCATATGTTCATACCTTAAAAGGTTACTATTTCAGTAAATACAATAACCGGACTCCAGATTTTAATGGCCTCCCAGGAGAGGGCAACATGTTCCACAGTGCCCTCTAATGGCCAGCTGAACACACACATCTTAGTGTACATACCTACTTGGGTAAGCATGCAAAGTTGTACATTTCCTATCCATAATATCCTTTTCTAAACAGACATCAATTGTCTCTTTGCTATTTATTACTAAAGAAGTCAAAGGAATTGTTTAACGGTCATATTCTTAACAAAGAGGTCAAGATATTCAAATTAAAAATACCCAGAAACATAGATTACGCAAAAGAGATTATAATTACTTGAGAGTCACAAGTACAAACATCAGTCTTACAGAACTATTGTACTATTATATTAGGAAATCAAGAAATAAACAGTGAAACCAAAGAAAAGCAGATCCATAATTAGTGTAACAATGAATTAATTTAAATACATTTTTACCCTTGTAATTACAGCTTAATAGGAACTGATGGATCATTTGGGCCTCCCCTGCATTAAACATTTATCATGACAATTCAGCACATGGTCAACTCACCGCCTTCCATATCAAACAAAGTCATTAATAGCACACAACATGTCCTAATGAGGCTGGTGCAATCACAGATGTGGGAGGGGACTGATCCACGTGTGTCTAGGCAAAGGCCACTTAGCACGAACCTTACCCACATGCACTCTCTATAGAAACACACATGAGCCGTAAATACAACAGCAGATATGTGTGGAGTAGGCCGACTTAGGCCTTGACCCATAGAAATGTACAGTTGAAAATGTGGTCCTGCCAATTGCATATTTAAATGTTCTTGCACATTTTAAAATTGCAAGCAGTAGTGCCAAACAGGAAGATGTTTGTCTTCTGGAGGTCTTTCTTACCGAACGCTGTCGGGCTCCTTTTACAGCTGTAACTAAATGGCTGCTATCACCTCACACCCATACAGGCACATGCACACACATGTACACACGCACACACACACACACACACACAGGCACATGCACACACACAGGAAAATGCATGCATACATACATACATACATACATACATACACACACACACACAGGCACACACACACACACACACACACACACAGGCACATGCATACACACACACACACACACACACATACATTCACACACACATAGAGGCGCACACACATATGCAAGCGCACCCATTCAATCACAATCTTAGCCTTTATCCCCAACAAAAAGACTATCTTTATTTTATTATTATATATATTTTTTTCAGTTCGTTGAGCTCTATTTGCTATTGGGACCAGAATCACAATTTACACATACAGTGGGATGTAACTGCAGCATAGCAGAAGCATGTTCATAATGAGTCCAAAGATTTAAGGTGACCACAAGCCTTTTGGTCTCTCAGAAGAATAAAATATGCATGCATGTGTGCATGCGTGTGAGCAGGAGGCCACAGATTACTGGCCCTCACATTTTTTTTCTATAAATGTCAATAGAAGACACCACAGATAATAGCCCAGTGTTACTCTTCAAAGAGAGCATGCTGAATTGCCACAGTTATCGCCACTTGATTCAATTACTTGACTGTATCCTGTACAATGCATTTATCATGGCGGTAATCCGCTAGGAAACGTATTAATGATCCTTGACGTTTAATCCGGGGTTCCAGTAGCTGAGACATGTTTCGGAGAGGGAAGGACAAAGGGAGGTGGAGGAAACTGGAAGCCGAGCTCCAATCTGAGCCGGGAGATTACAAGGGCGCATCCACAAAGGGATCCCTGAATGTGCCTGACCTGTCATGTCCTTGAGCTGCCAGGCTGACAGCACAAAGCTGAAGGGAAAGGGGACAGGCAAGAGGAGATCAGAGAGACAAGTGAAAGGTGCTCGGCTGATAATTCGCCGGGACCCCATCAGCGGGATCAAGGAGCACCATTGGTTTCCAGGTGTTAGTTAAATATGCAAATGTGACAAGCTGACAGATGCTGCCCCGGCAACTAACCCGAGCCAAGTGCTGATATGCTTTGGAAGTGGCTCGCCAGACCGAAAGGCGACAGAACGGAAACAAAGTGCCCGTAAACAGAAGGAAGAGGGAGTCAGGAGGACTGTGGCATCCTGCATGGCAAGGTCTGCGGCGGCCCGCTATTCGCGTGAGCAATGCCGATACTGCTGTCCAGCTGGCTGCACTCGCATGGATACGTGATCTGATCCATTGAAATCGAAAAGGCAGAGGCAATGGACCAGCAGGCTGAGCGTAATAAAGCTGAACTACTGCAGAACAAGGTTTACTATTATACTGAAGTATAATAGGTAATTAATTCATATAGGATTGATACAATTCCCATCCATCCTGCAACTTGTAACCATTAATCATGATCCCTTGACAGGGTCATGAAAGGGCCTGGGGCCTGTTTCAAGCAGAACTGGCCACAAGGCAGGGCTTCGCCACCGACAGGATAGATGTCCATCACAGGGCAGAGATGTGCTCATACTCAGTACAGGTAATTTAGCAATGACGGTTAGCCTACTTACATGTTCTTAGACTGCAGAGGAGTCATGAGTGCCCAGAGGTACGATGCGTGACACAGGGAGAACCTGCAAACTGTCCCAATTGAGAGCAGAGGCTGGATTCAAAATCTAGAGTGAAACAAAATGTGGTAATGAAAAATTTCTGTTGCTATTAACATGCCCCTATATATATATACAGTATATAGATACACACAGACACACAGTGGTACCTCGGTTCTCGAACTTAATCTGTTTCGGACTCCGGATCAGTTCCTAAAACGTTAATGGAAATAATGGAAAACCAATTAATTGGTTCCCGACCCGCGTTTCAGTTTGTTTCCCCAGTCCGGTCATTGGGTGCGTTCGACTTGCTTACAGCGCTTGCTTAAATCAACGCATTCTGATCCTGACGCAATGCATTACGGTTACATACATTGCAACCTCTCACCCGGCTGCACAAACTGGAACCTCCTCCGTGATGACATAACTTTGCCCTTATTGGCTGAAGAGTTTAGTTACACGCATGATGTTTGTATCCCAGGCAGTTCTGACGTGTAATCTGCTATTTCTCCCAAATATCACATAAAGCAGTGAGAACTTGTTTTCATTTAACTTACTTGGTAAAATAAAGGTCAAATAAATTAGTTAAATAATAATAGTAAATGTAAGTTAGTGGTTTATTGATTATTAGTTACTGTAATGTTGCGCTGCTTTATTTGGTTAATCATCTTGTCTGTCAAGAAGGCATTCAAGTAAGAATTGCATTGCAATATGACTCATTTCCTGGCGCTTATAATTTATATCAGGTCAGCGTTCACAGTTTGACGGTTCGAGTTCTAGGTCAAACTGGTTTGTTCAACTTTCAAGAAATTCAAATTCTAGTGAGTTTGAGAACTGAGGTATCACCGTTTGTGTGTGTGTGTGTATATATATATATCCATCTTCCAGGCCTTTATCCTGTGGGGGCTGGGGGGCAGCATCGGGTACAAGGCTGGGGATCAACCTGGAAGCAATGCTGGACGAACACACAACATTATACACTTTAAGCAATGCTGAGATGCCAATTAGGAGAGCAGAGCACAGGGTGAATGTGAACCCCTGGTACTAGAGGTGTGAGGTTACCCAGTAAGAAACCTTATTACTGTATTATATACACACACACTATAACCTGCAATGAAGAACAAAAGGTCTCAAACTATGAATCATAAGACTTGGCTCACCCTCAAAAAATACTAAATTTGAAGTTTTCAAATTTCAAGTTAAGAAAACCAAATGGCTTCTTGCAATGTACATCACAGCATGTACCCAACACTCAATAGACGTATAGAATCAGAACATATGCAAAATGATGGAGCGGGAGGTGCAGAATCACCTGTATTGTGCTTAAGGGTCACATAAGAAACACATTTTAGAGCATGAGTATCACCCAGCGCATGTTTAGCAAAGGAAGGCCACTTTAAATGCAAAGCTGTTTAATGGACTGAGAATTTGCTGTGGGAAGATGGGCAGCATTGTCATAAAGGCTGGCAGTGTAACCCTGCAGAAAAACCCATGATCTCAGTTTCATGAATCTTTCAGTTTTATTATGTTTCATGAATTTTACATCGGAGCATTTGATGAGCAGCGCAGACCCCCGGTGAAAGTGCTGGGTATAGCAGAGGCGCAAGCCTGACATGTCCTCATCCTCAGCAGCAAGCAGCATGACCAGTTTACACTACGTCTTCACTATTAACTGTCTGCTCTCTTACTTGTGCTCTGTCCAGCATTGAAGTTGTTAAAAATGCACCAAATGGCTGCAGAAAAATGTGTTGACAGCACGGGAGCCCTTACCCTCGACAAAGCCGGCCCAAGCTTTTTTCCTGCAATTACACCCTCATGCTTCAAATCTTCGACTAAATGCCTAATTGCCCTCTGCCTTTGTGGGATCGGATTTGGCGATCCCTGTGGCTGTCACTCCGTGCCTCCTATTAATCTCTTGCCTTTTTTTAGACTGCTAGAAGGTCTCCTCTGAGCTTATTCTTTCCAAAAGCCAGCAGTACTATATATACGATTAATTTTTTCTTTCCGTATTCAGGTACTATCTACCCATTTGTAGTTAACAGAATATAGTTAGTAGTCATTTAATAACTGACGCTGTGTTCTATATGCTTTGATATTCAGGCCCCATGTCTTGTTCAGAATGGCAGCGTCCCATTCGGGGATCGTGGATTTTTAAATGATGAGGTCATAAAGCAATCTGTGTAAATACACAGTAAAAGTGACAGGTTTACAGGGGATAATAGACTGCATAACGCCACCTCGAACATATGGAGAGCACATCTCGGCACGGTGGGGCCGCCACTGCGCCATTTACTGCTGCAAGACTGATAGCCCCTCCGCCAGGCCTGGGCCCTCGCTCCCGTACAATATCCACCTGCAGATGGCGCTAACCCGGCCACGTCGCCGTCAGCCTGTGTATATATATATATATACACGGTGGTACCTTTTTCTTGGGAATCCATCCTGCTTGAGAATTACAGACATCACTCTTGTTTCAGGACCGGCAGTTTTTTTATTTGTTGAAATGTTTACACATGATACACTGGCCTATAAGATCAAAAGAGAGCAGACTCCTCTGTGACTTTGTGCTCAGTCAGCTTTTAGGACTATGACGCACGGGGGAGAGAACAGAATATCCAATTCAAAACAAATGAACATCCTGGAATGGAAAATGGTGAACGGGCTGATGGGAAGCACGAGATAAGAGTGGGGCCCAGTGCTTTCACATCCTCTCCATTGGTACTGTAATCCATCCAATCACATTTGCTCAAAGTGCATCTCATGAGTCTCGATTAGCTCTGGTTTTTCCAAGCTGAGCTCTTTCCCCAGAGGACCAATAGCTGCACAAACAAACCAGGCCTGTGTAGGTTCACGCCTGGCCAACAGCAACTTACAGACTGCTTGTTAAGCACAGCGGCATTGTGTTTGGGAAGAAGCAGCACTAAAGCAAAAAAAAAGAGATAAATAATTATCAGAAACAGGAATTCTACTTTTCCCTCCTGTAACTGCACTTATGAATGTTGCAGGTCCAATATCACAGAAGCCCTTGCTTCCTGATGCCATGAGGTATGCACTTAGCTGTGATTGCTTCAGCTGTCGGAAACATACCTAATGTATGGTTTCAGAGTCACCGTGTGATATATATTACACATTAAAAAAATATGATACGCCACACTAGACCCTAATAGAAGGTGCTGTATTTGTGTATAGAGCATTAAAACAAACACACAAACACATAAATAGATGAATAAATCAGAGATACATAGACAGACAGAAAGACAAACAAATTAATGTGATGACAATGGAAGCTTCTGAAGACCGATTGACACTGGGAACTCAAATATTCCCAAAGCTGTCAAAGCTTATCAGAGCTGCGTTTAATACTGGAGGTGTTTGCCTGCTCTGGAGTCGGACAATTTTGATTGCAAAAGAGTAAACATGAAAAGCAGAGTAAAAGTCCTCAAATCTCTAACTGAAGAGTGTGGGCCTACTGGAATGCAAGCAGAGTTAATGAAAAGCCTTTGACTCCGCATCCCATAATACCCAGCTGAATCCCAAAAGCAATGTGACTGACGGGCTGGCCGAGACAAACAGGGGCCTCAGCGAGCAGAAGGTTAGGATCAGAGAGTGAAGCTCCATGAATCATATGTGGAATTGGTCTGCAGCCTTGGAGGAAGGGAGGGAGCCAGAGAGGGAGGCAGGGAGAACGCTTGGCTAACACAGAGCATCCCTTTTTGGCTGTGCCTGTAAAAGCAGCCCCCTTCAGCGCCCCGAGAGAAAGAGAAAACAGCCTGTGCGGGTTAACGTTCCTACGTGGGCTCGCCAGAGATAATTAAATAACAAAGTGTTAGTGCAAACAATCAAAGGATTTAGAGGTAGGACACGAGGAGCATGCAAACGTCTCACGCAAGCAAAGCAGTGGGGATGGTGGGGGCCTCGGCTGCCAGAGAGGCGCCATCCCGTCACTCGACTGAGCGGCAGCGCAGTGACCACACTTATCTGTCCCCGTGTCCTTCTCTGGAGATCCCTCGGTCATCATGCTGAGGTGAAGTCTGACTCTGCACGTACAACAGCACACAATCAGCAGATAAATTAAGCAGGAATCCCCATGTCATCATCACAAAGGAGACGGATTATCAGGAGATTCATGTGTAACATTCAGTTAATTTCAAAAGAAAATGAGAGTAATGCTGCCATTTTGTGTTTATTGGCTGTTCAGTTACACAGAAACTTACTAAACACAATAAAAATAATGATAATCATCACAGACACTGTACTGGGCAAGCAGGGGGAGGATGAATGGATATACGCTTTCCACTATTACTGACATCCCTTTGAATGATGGTGGTGCAGTAGGCAGTGCTATTATTCAGCACCCATAGGGTTGCTGGTTTGAGCCCTGGTCCCTCCCAACTCCATCAAAGTGTCCTTGAGCAAGACACTGAACCCCAAATTGCTTCTTGTGTGCAGGTTGGCACCTTGCATGGCAGCCTCCACCAACAGCGTGTGGATGGGTGAATGTGAGGCATGTATTGTAAAGCGCTTTGAGTGCTTGTAGGAGTAGAAAGGTGCTATATAAATGCAGTCCATTTGCCATTTGTAAAAAAGGTTAGAAAAAATCCACCTTTTGCTGAAGCAGCTTCATCTCACGCTGGAAAAATTAGAAAAATCCAATTTTCATTGAAATGAATGCAATCAAAGGGGAAAAAAAACATCATCAAGAAATCATTTGCAACAAAAACATGTGCTACAATTTATTGACACCCCTGGATATTATAGTGAACAAAATGTAATTGAAGCATGTTACCTGTGTAAATTGTGTATCTTTTGATTCTACGGTCAGCTAATCATTTCTATGTTGATTTGGACATGCAGTTAGGATCATTGATCTGCTGGAAGATCCAGTGACATCCCAGTTTCTATTTCCTGGCAGTGAAATTTTGATTTATAATGTCCTATGTTTTCATGGAGTACATAATGCCATGTACCCTAACAGGATTTCCAGAGCCTATTGGAGGTAAAGCAACCCCACAGCATCACAGAGCCTCCACCATATTTTACAGTAGGGATAAGGTTCTTTTCATTGTAGCCATCCTTCTTTTTACACTAAACCCACCTGGAATGTTTTTTGTCAAAAAAAACTACATTTTTCTTTCATCAGACCGTAGTACATGGTTCCAGTCAAAGTTGTAGTAGCTTTCCACAAACTCCTGGTGCTTATGTTTGTGGTTAACTGACAGAAAAGGCTTCTTCCTGACATACCTTCCAAATAATCTGGTAGCATGAAGGTTTGATGGTTTTTTTTTGGGAACATGGTAACCTCAAGATTTTACTTTGTCTTGTAAAACAGTCATTCTTGGGGTTTTTTTGCCTCTCTTATGATCATCCTCATTGTATGTACAGGAAAAATAAACTTGGGTCCTCTTCCAGGCATGTTTA
The DNA here is from genome assembly GCA_019775915.2 of Cyphomyrus plagiostoma. Taxonomy (NCBI): domain Eukaryota; kingdom Metazoa; phylum Chordata; class Actinopteri; order Osteoglossiformes; family Mormyridae; genus Cyphomyrus; species Cyphomyrus plagiostoma. The sequence goes on along the minus strand of JABFEA020000017.1, from coordinate 20,423,540 downwards.
CAACAGTTCCAGTTGATGTTCACTTTTTTTTCTAACAGTAGAAATGGGCATTTTCAGGTGATTAGCAATTCATGCACATTTCCTGACACATAAAGGCCAACACACTTCTACCTCATTTGGTTTGTATGCTCTCTTATCAACTCAAAGATATATAGTTCATATACAGTAGGAAACATGGTTCAGTTGCATTATGCTCACTTTAATTTCCATGGGTGCCAATAATTCTGGAGGGCACCGTATAATAATAATAATAATAATAATAATAATTATTATTATTATTATTATTATTATTATGTTTTTATTTTGCTGCCATGCTCTTTGATTGATTTTAAGGATGCAGCATTACAGTTTTTCTGTCGCTTTGGTGCTTTCCTCACATCACTATTAACATTTGCACAGCAGTTAGTGTATTTCTCAAAACAATTGGTGCAAACTGCAAAACCTAATGGATAACCTGCAAAAGCAGGTCACTCGCTCAAAATCGATAATCCATTCCTCAAAAGCAAGTATTCATGTCAATGAAACTGCCAGTGTCATCAAAATGAGAAGT
>JABFEA020000017.1:20333630-20355754 GCA_019775915.2 Cyphomyrus plagiostoma | reverse complement strand
ATAGCTCAGAGTTGTTAAAATCTTATCTAGCTCTGATTTAAAGGAACCCAAGGATTCAGCTTGCACTATGTTATCAGTATTATAGTTATGGCTTGGTCATTACTCTGTCCAGGTTTATCATAGGTTAACTTAACAACTGGCTTTGGTTTTCTCCTTCCTCTGGGTGTTTCCGATACATTATGCTTCACTTTTGAATAAACCTCGGATTCTTTGTCCTCATCTGATTTCCCATCTGAAGATTGCCCTACATTAGATATTGCAGTTTTTGAGAGCATTTCTTCCTCCTCAGAATCAGTACAACTTTCACTCCTCGAAGAACAAGGTCTCCCGGACTGAGTTTCCTCAGTTACTGCTCTACGCCCCTGATCCACCTTTGCCAAATTAGATCATTCGCCTCTGCAAGGCGAAGAATATTCGGAGTCAGACTCCTCCGTACACAACTCATCTCTCTCACTCTGTGCTGCTTGTTCATCACCTGGTGAAGACATTTTTTTGCCTATGACAAGTACGCGACACAGATAGCATGTTATCACTCCCTCCAGCCAATGGCAATCTCACCAACCTCCCAATTGGTAAGAGATTATCACGGTGCAGAATTTTCACTTTTCCCTTCCCATCTTCAGGTTCTACATGGTACACAGGGAAGTCAGGCAGTTTTTGTTTAACCACATATGGTATGGAGCTCCAACACCCCTGCAGCTTGTGTTTACCTTGCAACCTTTATAGGTTTTTCACCAACACACGGTCCGCTACTCCCAACACCTGATGCATGACCCTCGTCATACAATCTCTTATTTTGTCCGTGTGTCTTGTCAGCCAACACTGTAGCTAACTGGTAGGCCTTTGCCAGATCCTTTTTCAGTTTTGCCACATATACTGTGAATGAGAGACTGAATCTTCACCATCTGGTGAAGTACCAAAACATAAGTCTACTGGTAGTCTGGCTTCTTGTCCAAACATCAGACAGTAAGGTGAGTACCCTGTAGCATCGTTTTTAGTGCTATTGTATGCATGCACTAAATATCCAATGTGCTGACTCCAGTTACGCTACTTCTCAGCACTCAGGGTCGCCATCATTGCTAGAAGAGTACGATTAAATCGTTCCGGCTGTGGATCACCCTGTGTATGGTATGGGGTAGTCTTTGACTTCCTTATGCCCATCACCCGAGTCAGGTCATGGAGTAGTCGGTTTTCAAAATCCCTCCCTTGATCAGAGTGGATCCCAGCTGGAAGTCCTTAATAAATAAAATAGTTATCCACCAGAATTTTAGCTACAGTGAGAGCTTTCTGGTTTTGTGTTGCAAATGCCTGTGCATAATGGGTAAAGTGATCGGTGATCACTAAGGCATTACTCAGACCTTTAGAATCCGGCTCTAACGACAAAAAAATCAATGCAGATGAGGTCCATGGGCCCACTACTTACTATTTGGTGGAGCATTGCCGCCCTCTGACATGGACTTTTGCGAGTAACACATTGCCCACAGGTCTTTACATACTGTTCTATGTCTTTCAATATTTCAGGCTAATAAAACCTGCTTCCTACCTGATCAGTGACTCTTTCTGTTCCCAAGTGCCCTGCCTCATTGTGCATTGTCCTTAGCACAGTAGATTTAAAACAGTCAGGCATCACTAGCTGGGATATTTGCATTCCACCACGATTAGTCACACAGTACAGCAGTCCCTTCCTCAGAGTCAACTTCCCTACCCCTCGCTTCAAAAGCATCACCTCTGGGTTCAACCAACGGCTTCTTGGCCACTTTCCACTCTGTACAGCCTCAACAACCAGACCTAAATTTGGGTCACCTTTCTGAGCCTTAACCAAATCTGCATGGATCATCAACTCCAAAGAGTTTAGCTTCATTTGTGTAGGGAAAGCATACACCTCTGGGACACACTCATGAGGTGCTCCCAATTGTTGAGTACATGGAACTACATGTTTCTGTGAATTCTGCACATAAACCTGCTTGCAAATGACCTTGACTCCACAACGTGAAATATCTTGCCATTCCTCCCTACCATCAGGTCTTCTTGACAGCAAGTCACCATCCGTGTTATCTTTCCCAGGGCTGTACTGAATATCAAATTCATAAGTAGCCAAAGCTGACAACCACCTATAGCCAGTTGCATTTAGTTTGGCTGATGTCAGCACGTAAGTAAGGGGGTTATTGTCAGTTCTGACCGTAAACTTAGATCCATATGGGTAGTCATGGAATTTGTCTACCACGGCCCACTTAAGTGCCAAAAACTCTAACTGGTGTATATGATATCGTTGCTCAGCATTGGTTAGCCACCGGCCTCAACTCCTCAGAATGTTCCTGGTATAAGACTGCACCCAGTCCTTGCAGGCTGGCATTCATATGGAGTACAAACGGTTTACTGGGGTCAGAAAAAGCTAACACTGGAGCCAGAGTCGAAGCATAAATAATCTGATTAAAGACATCTGAGCATGCCTGATCCCATCGGTAAATGGTTCTGATTCACTAAAATACTTCACAGAACTGTCTTTTTTGAGTCTCTTACCACACTAAGTTGGGGGATAACCTTTAGTAATACGTTCAGTTAGTGGACGAACAATGGCAGAATAATTGGCTATAAACCTTCAGTAGTACCCGCAGAAACAAAGTAAAGAGCGCGGAGACTTTAGATTGACTGGCTGAGGCCAAGTAGTCACTGCATCCACTTTTTCTGGATCAGCTACAATGCCATCCTTTGAGACGATATGCCCCACATATCTGACTTCTGTCCTACAGAACTGGCATTTATCCAATGACACTTTCAACCCTGCTCTATCAAGCCTATCCAGCACTTTGACCAGCCGCTCTTCATGCTGTTCCAAAGAATTCCCAAATACAATCAAGTCTTAGAGATAAACTAAGACTTGGAGAAGGTTCGTGTCGCCTAATGTTTTCTCCATAAGTCTCTGAAATGTGGCTGGAGCTCAAATGATTCCTTATGGCATCCTTTCGAATTGGTAGCAACCTAATGGACAGATGAAGGCAGTTTTTTCTTTATCTTCATTGGCCTTTTAAATTTGGTAATACCCAGTCCTTAAATCAAGAACTGTAAACCACTTACTTCCAGCTAAACAGTCGAGTGCATCATCAATGTGAGGGGTGGTGTACTGGTCTGGTATTGTACGTGCATTTAAAGTTCTGTAGTCAATACACATCCTAATGTTCCCATTTTTCTTTCGGGCTATCACAATGGGGGATGCGTATGGACTAGATGACTCCTTAATAATTCCTGCAGTCAGCAACTCTATGAGGTGGTCTCTCACATCATCATTGTCAGTAGGTGCAATTCACCTTGACCTTTCTCTGAAAGGCTTTGTGTCTGCCAGGCGAATGGTGTGATTTACACCCTTGGGAAGTCCTACATCCCATTCATGTACCGAAAATACATTTGATCATTCAGCAAACTTCAGCTGAAATCTCCTCTTCCACTCTGATGGAACGGGTGAGTCACCAAAGTTAAACCGTTCTGGAGGAATTAAAACTCCAGAGGATGCTGAGACCGGATTAGGGATGACTGGATCTGCTAGGTACACATGTCCAATTATTGTTCCGTCTGAAATTATTCTTTCTCCCCGAGACTCATTCTGCACAGTCACTGAGAAATTATTAACATCAATCTCCTTCTTTAAAACTACTGACTGCACCAACACATCAGCAGGAAGTGTGGACTCAGAGGAAGTTTCTACCAACTAATACCTGTCCCACAAAACTATTTAATTCAACATTACAGACAGCACAACGGCTGGCTCCACAGGTACAATTAAATTTTCAGGTCCCGGCCACTTTACACACCCAACTGCTTCCCCATAATCATTACTCCACTTATGTGAAGAACAATTTTGTCCCTGCTGGCTGCCCACAGTCTGTGTATTAATTCCTATGCTTCTAAGAACACTGCACCCTGTTATGCTTTCATATAGATGGGCTAAACGCCTAAACAGACTAGAATTTGTGCCTAGAATGATCGCTTGGGCCTGGACATACCAGAGCTAACACATCTATGGTTTCTGACTTCCCTGTAACAATTCCTGGAAACTCAATGGTAACCACTACGTAGCCTTTGTAGGGATAACTGGATTCACTCAAACCCCACACAGCAACCCCAGCCACTGGATGGGTAGGGACATCAGAAATATACCTTCTATGCCAAGCTTCAAATATAATAGTGATCTGTGACCCACTGTCTAGTAAAGCTTTACAGGGGTGACCGTTCACTTCCAGTGGCACTATTGTTTGAGGAGCTATCTGTCCTTCAGGAATTTGTCCCATGCTAGCCGTCTGAATTGCGCTCTTTTTCACTGAACAGTTGGCATCACCCACAGCAGTATCTGTGTGAGACTTTGGCCCTGGCCCTTCCTTGGCCATTTTGAGTGATCTAAGTAGTTTCTGAATAACCAAACTATGGTTCTCCGCATTGCGACATTTGCTGGCAATGTGTCCTGCCTCTCCACATCTATAGCAGAAATAGTTATCTGACTCCTTAGAAGAAGCCTTCTGGGAAGACTGTGCTGAGCAAGGTGATCTTACCTTGGTGGAATAAGAGGAAGCTTCTGTTGGCCCACTATCCCTGTTACTCATTTTAATTTGCAGTCTTTTCACCTGTTTCTTCAACGCAGCAATTTCTACACCCTGGCAGCCATCATTTGCTGCTAATTTGGGCTTAGGAGGTGGCACCAGTCTGTTAACTTGGGCCTTTTTGTCACTATCTACCATGGCTGGTAGCTGCCCCTTCAGCTTCTGCAGTTGTTTTCAGCCCTTGTATCTCTGTCTGTCTATCTGATAATATGTTGACCTGAGTATTGCACACTGAAGCTTTGCTCATGAGCCCTCATACTCTTCTTCTGCACGAATACCTCCTAACAGTTGCAGAAAACTGGGGGGGGGGTTTGATTAACCATTCTCTCAATCTCAGATGTAACAGCATTAAATCTGAACGAGCTTCAGCACCTCTAAGAAGCTGCTCTACTCTGACACAGTCCTTCTTAGCTACAGAAACAGCTCCTCTCTGAACAACTTTGCAAAAGGACTTCTCCAGTCTCCTCAGGAAATCTGAGAGCTTTTCACCAGCCTGCTGCTGCATAAGACGAAAAGCAAAATATATATCCTCTCCTGATTCTGAACTTCCAAAAGCACTTTCAAGAGCTTCCAAACACCCTTCAGGACTAACATCCGGATCATCATCCCTGACCGCTTTAACTATTCCCAAAAGAGGCCCCCTTAAACACTCTATAATATGCCGCCGCTTCTCTTTGCTATGACAGTCACTCTCCTCTACCATAAGGTAAGCCTGCTCTATCCAGTAGTCAAATGGCTCCTCACCAACTGGAGTAGGGGAGGCACCTGAAAATGTTCTCAGGCGTCTATAGCCTCCACTCTCTGAATACGGCTTTGACATTTTTTCCCAAAAAAATTACCCATTGCACGAATAATGGATTCAGGGGAAGACCTCTCTGGAGGAGCATACCAAGCATGGAGGTCATCAATGGACTTTCCTTCTGACTGTAAGAACTCTTGCAACTTTCTAGTGAAGTCATCTCGGCCACATGAGTCTTCACATGCAATGATTACTTGCTAAGGTAAAGCGTCTGGGTTCTGTAAAATTTCAGGGGGCACAAGCTTACTTTTTCACCTCCGCTTTGCTTTCACACAAGACAAAAAACCGGCTCAGTTTGGGTTTAAACATTTTACCTCTCACTCAAACTCGCCCCAGACATTTAACATTATGCATGGCATTCTCAATGGCATCTACCTCCAAGTCATCTGACATTATTAGCATTAAGGCATGAGCTTCATCAATTCCCTCACCCCGACACCAGCCAGTTCCTCCGTGTATTGCTGTAGCAGCTCCATTATCACGGCCAGAATATACCAACAGAATGGGAATGAATGTGCCTACAATTTGACCTATTAAACTTTGTTGAGAATATTGACACCCTATGGACATACGGGTTAACTAAATAATTTAGCCAAGGACACCCTAGCACAGCGGTCCCCAAACTTTTTTGCGCCACGGACCAGTTACATGTCAGACAATATTTTCACGGACTGGCCTTTAAAGTGTGGGGGGTAAATACGATGAAATAAAATGATACGACTGGCATGAAAACAAATATAAACCGCATAAAAATAAAACTCACCAGTACGTTGAATTAATTGGGAGAGAATCCCCAAATTTTCTATATTCTTAAAAAAAAACATCACTCAGACTCTTATCGTCGATAAAACATATATATAACTATTTTTTCTATGCGGCCCGGTACCAAATGACCCGCGGACCGGTGGTTGGGGACATCTGCCGTAGCACACTGATCCCAGCTGTGCCTCCATTTTATGTAGCGCCCCTAACGAACCTATCATGGCGCTCCCTGAGTTCTTGTAACACTTCCTACCTAATTATGTCAAATTCTAGGTTGCTAGGATGTATAGCCCCTCACAATACAGTCAACCATCACAATTTAAATATAACACAATTTAATTTATTCAAATCAGTTCTGTACCCCACAAACCCATTAGACATAAGATAAACATAAACCGCAGAAAAGATAGAAAATAAATTCGAATAAAATTACATCAATTTCACATGAAATTAAATGAATAGGGTACCCATTAACCCCAAGGTGCAGGCCTGATACTTAGATGGAAAAGTAGCTGGTATCCTCACCATGAGGCGAACCCAAGTCCAAGAGTCTGCTCGGTGTGCACGTCCCACGCCGGTACTGACAAGGCTGAGCGTTACCGAAACGCACCACGTTGAAACCCACACTATCCCTCTCTCAGTCCTCCGGCCGCGGGTCGATGTCAATCCCCTCAGTTGTTCCTCTCTGCAGCAGTCAAACTTCACAGCTCGCTGAGCTAGCGACTGTTCAGTCTCCTTAATGGTGTAGAATAGCAGATACAATGCTTGCTTAACTAACCAACAGTAGTCACGCAATTTTCAATCGCCCCCCAGTCATAAAACACTAGTCCCCAAATCAACCCACCCCACTGTATGAATCGTCGCTCACCAGATTATATCTGGTGATCATCACACTGTCGTCATCCCCCCCCCCACCCCGTCAGAGTTCTTTGTCCCTAAGTCAGGGGTAGTCAACCCTGATCCTAAAGTGCTGGTGTCCAGCAGGTTTTCTATCCTACCTGATGAGTTACTTTCTGTCTGAGATCATGTGTGGTTCATAAGAAGAAGGATAGAAAATCTGCTGGATACCAGCACTCCAAGATCAGGGTTGCCTACCCTATCTAGGCTGCCTCCCCTGAAGATCAATGGGGCGTGGTCAGCAGCACAGGGGGGGGTGGTATGAGGACAGGGGTAACAGACATGTACTGTTGGCAGGATAAGACAGGGGAGACATTAACGTTGGGGACAGACCTCCCTTACATGCAGTCAGCCAGTCTCTGTGTGATACTATAGTTCATCTCTGCAGAAGCATCTGGATTCAACACAATACTTTCAATATCTTCTCCAGCATTCTACAAGTTCCTAACCATGGGGTGCCTGGTTCAGGACACCGTCCCTTTGTCCACTGCAGACAGAGCACCCAGACACGAACATAAGTTATAAAGTGTCTCTGTATGTCATATTTCCTTTTCTGCCTCACCCCTGCCTTTAACAGCTGCTGTCTGGAGAAGATGGGAGCTGTTTTGGAGTTTTTAGTGTATTCCAAGCAAGGTGGGATGAAGCAGACTGGTCTGCCAAAAGCCTGGAGGTCTGCCAAAAGCTATCTCTACAGGCGTATGCAGCTCACGGCCCAGCACAAGAGGCTCAGGGTATTTGAGATGGAGTTCTGCTCTGCCGACCAGTACTCTGTGTGCCCTAGTGGAGTATGGTTGTCATGGTCGCACTGATCATAGCCAGCTACTCCATGAATGTGCAATTGAACGAAGCTGTTATTCTGTGGGAGCACTGCTGTAGTTGTACTGGGTAATACCAGCACAATAACCTGATCATTCCCTGGAAATTACCTGGGTCATGTGGACTGTGACTGTTTTGTGTGCACTGGAAAGCTAGTGTGCCAGTAGTAACAAGCAAATAATCATCTAGACACCTATGAGAGGTAACCTAGGGCAAATCAGGTTAAGGGCAATTAGAAGAATCCAGACACCCCTTAGGAGAGGTAGCTCTTCTATGACCCAAAAACACGGTGTCATTGCCAGGCGCCCATCCCGATTATCCAAATTCTTCAGTCTTCTCTGATCTATGGATTGAACCTGCCTCTAGTTGCATGTTACAGAACTGAGGACCTTTGCAATGCTGCACACCTCCTCTCGCCATGTTTACCAGTCTCAGGAGTCAATCTGCCTACTCCTACGTGTTCCAGCCAAGAGGACCCCTATTTGTTCAAGCCCAGAGTCAATTATTCCAGCACTCTTAGTCTAGGTGTCCATAGAATGACCTTCTTCCACACTCAGAGGCTAGTTCCGTCAGACAGTGGAGGATGTCTCTCATAGCTGATGGTCCCCATCACTCCCATGGAGGATGTAACTATATCTAACCAAACCTTGGTGAAGGTGCTCTTTTGTGTAAGAGGTAACTAACTAAACTTCTTCCAACTCACAGGTCAAATTTCCAAAACCGTGCTCTCAATATACATTCCTCTGCTATTCCGTAGTTATGTGGCTGCTCTGTGGCTGCTCTGTGGCTGCTCTCTGGCTGCTCTCTGGCTGCTCTCTGGCTGCTCTCTGGCTGCTCTCTGGCTGCTCTGGTTCACCCGTCACTGTATTATCATATATCTGCCGGATAGATTGTTCATTTTATTCATATTATCTACTCTGTTCATTTTATTATTAATCATTGAGTATTTGATTTTTTTCCTTTGATTATTTCCCATTCATAGTATTCATCAGTTCACCAGTACTCATTTACTTTGCTTTATTTTTGACAATAAAATCCATTGATTGCAATGTTGTGTCCATGGTGTTATAATCAAATTTTTGCAGGTTATTTAAATCTTGAAAAATTCAAATCACTTTAACTGATTGCTAAGTTTAACTCTTGAAGACTCTGGGAATTAACCCCTCCATGAGCGCCTCAAGTAATTCAAAGTGAAGATGTCTGATTGACATTCTCAGGTTTTCCCTTGCTGTTGAAGGTGAAATTCCTTGCTGGTGTCCTTCATAAGTGGCAGATGCCCCAAATCCAATCAAACGGTGTGTGTCACATCTATTCTCTGTTTTGTCACACATGGTGGCAAAAACATGTAACTCAAAATTTCTCCCTGGTAACCATGTACAGTATAGACTCAGTGGCCTCAAACTGGCTGAAAATGCCTTCCTCTGAGGCTCTTACTATAACCTCAGCTTCCTGGTCAAACTGAGATCGACCTTCAGCCATTTTGTAAAATAGTCCATAGAGGTCAAAGCAAAATGATTGCCGCTGTCACTGTGGGAAAAGGGGCCCATTACATCAACAGACACTTGACACCAAACTCCTATGAGCAGTCAGGCAAGCTACTACAAGGAGCGTAGCACATGTTCTGCATCGCCGTGCCCTCCCCCACTGTTGCAACCCACCTGGGTACAACTAATGCCATCCAGGTAGACTAAACACTCACTCTTAAGTATAATTGCCAGCACTCTGTAAATCAGCATTACATAGCATTACATAGACTAATAGTCAGCTACAAAACTTCTCGACTAGCAAAAGCATCAGAGGTCCAAGTAATTTTCTACTACACTGAAAACCAGGAAGAGCCAGTCACTAGATCTAAAGACTCAACGGAACACCACAGAGGATATGAGTCATTCCTAGCTGCTTCACTAAGGCATCTGTAGTCCACACAAAGCCACCACAGGCTCATTGTCTTAGGAACCATGACAGGAGGCGATGCCCCTCAAATGGCTCTGTGATCCCTACCTGCAGCATTTCACATGCCACCCTATCTGTCACCTTCTGACAGGCCTGGAGAAGGTGGTCTGGGTGTAACTCGATAAGGTTAGTATTCCCAGTGCATAGTTTATGTTGTACCTAAGCCCCAGATCCCTGTCCCTAGCCACTGGTATAGCTGCTATATTTCCTGCAGAAAAGAGGTTTCCAGCCTTTTGATGACTGTGGACAGGCATATGCAATGTATTAGACTGCACGTCATCATAGCTTGTTTTTTTAACTGCTCTGTAACACGTCTGCTAAGTTTTTCTTGTTATTTCTAGCTCCAGGGAGAGTACACCAGAGGTCATAAAAGAGGTTGGCAGACTAGCCCCTTCCCCAAAGTGTCCTGCAGCCCGCTGGAATACTGGCCAGTCTGAGCGGCACCAGGTGGGAGCCCCCTGCTCCCGGAAATCAGCCCAACAGCTTCACCTATCTGAGGAGTCCAAGAGGACAGGGAGCAAAGTGCTGGGTGTGAAAACAGAAGGTTGGCTGTCATCGCGAAGAGGGTTTGGACAGAAGGGGAACAACTGTGCCTAAGGTGGCCCCTTGAAAGGGGGGTGTCCTGGGATTTTCTGCAGTTTCAGTTGTTTTTTTAAGGCCTCCAGATATTTGCATGTATGGGATGTGTGTGTGTGTGTGTTTGGGGGAGGGGGGGGGGGGTTGGCTCATGTATATATTATCTGCATATGTGTCTAAAAACATGTTATTCTGACATTGCAGGGAAACTGTTTTATAAAACTGCCATCAAAACCCTAAAAATGCCAAAAAGTCTTGTATTTGCTTGGTTACTTATGGTTAAGGTTAGGGTTTGCTAGGGGTTAAGGTCGTCATTATTGGGATTAGGGTTTTGCCCATAGAAACTAATGATCCACGCAAAGATGTGAATTCAAACGTGAGCTTTTTGCAGAAACACAACACAGTCATCTCTGCTGGCCAAGCTGGACGTGGGGGGCAGCGTATGGCTCACTGGGCTAATCCTCTGTGCCTCTGATTGGTAGGTCACTGCTCTGAGCCGGCCTGAGCAGGATGGTCACACCTGTGGGTCCTTGAGCACGGCCCTTAACCCCCAGTTTTATAGATGCAGCTAAAGGTGGCTGCCCTTTACTGCCAAGCCTGCTCTTATCTACATATGTGTCTGTGTGGCATGGAGAGCAACATGAGGTAGGTGTAAAACAGGATTTTCCCACAGGGATCAATAAAGTAGCATTAAATTTTCAAGCTGATGTGCCCTCTTTGGCTTTGCCCATTTTGCAGACTTTAAAAGCATACTGCACTGCTCCAAGAAGCAACTGTATTCCCAGCTCAAAAGTTTCCATCTGTATAGCACTAAAGTTCCAATGTATCATGCAGAGTCAGGGATAGGCCATCTGTGTCTGTATGCATAACTCCACAGGGGTGATAGCTTGGAAAAACCGCTCCCTTGCTAGTGCACTTTGAACCAATGGGGGAATACAGGCTAAGGCCCATCAGGTCAAACTTTCAATGTCATTTCGCCAGTGCATCTCACCAGGTTGCCTACACCTATTACTCAGCTCCAAACACAGAATTCCAGATTGCAAACACTGCCCAAAACACCTCTGCAACACCCCTGCCATAATCGCGTCTGTCCTCTGAGTTAATGAGAGGCAAGCATAATAAAGCATCTTCGGTAAGGCATGTCTCCAGCTGAGAGGCTTTCTGTTCATCCAAAAGCCCTGCTGCATGTGATAACAATTCAAATTGGGAACAGGAAGTCTTCCAATCTGTCTCTCCAGAATCATTTTTGGGTCTTTATATGGACAGGATCAACATTTATATGGGTGCTGTGTATCTGTGCATCAGGGTTACCCAATTCCAGTCTTGGTGAGCCAGAATTCAACACAATTAGCAAATTTCCTTGTTCAAATACACCTACTAAACCTGGTAATTAGCTGATTAAGGTGTGTTTGAGCAGGGAGATCTGCAAACCATGTTGGATTCTGGTCCTTCAGGACTGGAACTGGTATACATCTTGTCTACTTGCCCTGCCAATTCATTCCTCTGATCTCACATTCCTGAGAGCAAAGCTTAAAACTGCGTCATTGAAGGGGAGAATTCAGTCTTGCTGCCATCCATGAAACTGCTCTCACTTGTGGACAGGCTTGTTATGGTATAGAAACCTAAACACGATTTGTACCAATGTCTGTGTGCAACTATCCATTTATAAATGAACTACCCATTTCTAAATTAACATTTGGAACATCAGTCATTAGTTGTTTAGATTTCTTAAGAATTCTTCAAAATGCCATTTTTCTAGGAAAGCAAGATGAAAGTTCACATAAACATTCAAAGTTAGCATGTGGAAGCTGCACAGTTCTTTGTGAAATCACCCAGAAGGTTTAGTGAGCCCTTCATTTAGAGATTTGAGTTCAGAGAATGTGTCAAGCTGTGATATAAAAGCTTTTTTTGAGTAAATAACAGCTTGTGTTGGTCCATACCACAGTGTTGCCAACTTTGGTCAGCTGGCTGGAGTGAGATTTTCAATTCAAGAAAGTCTGCAAACACACATGCACACACATTTACATATGTCAGACTTATTATTACGTTGCAAACTGCCTGTAGGGTTTGCAAACTACCGCAGCGCTTTTGATGTAGCTATTTTTAGATTGATAATAGAATAGTAATGATTTGCCATAAAATTTCTTGCATGAGTGTGAGAGTCTGAAAGTAATAGTATCATGCCAGATGTATGAGAGTTGGCAGCCCTTCTACCATCCTTGTGGCTTCTAACTGGATTCAGAGGTGGCAGTCACACCTGTGGAACGGCCAGTGCCTGAGTTCAGCTGCAGGGTCACGCATTAGGACTTACTCCACATCAATGCTTCACCCTTCATCGTCATCTGGTGATGAGCAGCAGCCAAAGGTGTCCTCTGCAGTTGAATGTAGGCTCCTTCCTTTCAATTGATGCTCATTCTTCCTCATCACAGCAAGAGGCTCCTTCCATTAAATGAGGATTGGGCAACCTAACTCCTGGTGATCTAACACCCTGCAGAGTTTAGTTGCAGCCCTAATTTAAAATACTTAGCACAACTAGGCCATTATAACCAGGCCATTCAGTAGCATCTCAGTATTGGAGCCAGTTATGTTAACATACTTGGTAAACCCCAGATCTTATGTTATTGACACCAGAAGCTCAACAACATCATGCCAACAGACATCAAGACATGGGCCTGTTTGTCTGTTACCCTAACCAGCTTCTGAATTGTTATCCTTCTTTCCAGTCTATAGTCAGAAGCTGCCATACTCTGCCTTCTCAGCCAGCTCTTTCTGTATTTTCTGCAACTTGGTGTCCCTCGATTATGCTCAATAGATGTTCCCAAAAAGTCTAGACATTCCACCAACACTGGGTAACCATCCAGTTTAAGTTCAGCATACGTCTGTTTCATCATGGCCGGCCTCCTTTCCTTCTTCTCATGTAACAGTAAGCTGTATTGTTATTGTTAGCTCTTAAAGACCATCTCACAATGACAGGCCTTAGGTCAGAGGTAGCGTTGATTTCATTAGGAAACATAGCTGCTGAATATGATCTGCTTTGATCCTCCAGTCATTTTCAAGAACCCTGACTGTCCCAGCCTCCTGGTACCATGTGCAACAACCCTTTGCTACACAAACTGAGTCAGCTATACTTGTTGAAGGTGGTGGTATCAATTTGCCTTGACTCTGCACACCAGTGCCAGCGGAAGCTAATGTGCTGCTCTGGGCAAGCTTTACCACCGACGCCCCCTTCCCGCTGCAAACTTCACCGTCCAGTTTCACTTTGTGGGCAGCTTGCTAAGTTGGTGCCCACTCAGTTGGTCACCCTAGACCGGACCGGCTACACACCTTAAGGACCTCTTCCGGGTCCGCACAGCACCTGATTTTGCTGCCACCTCTGCCTCCATTGAACTCAGGCTGTTTTCAACCCTGAGAAAATATGCCGTAGGATTATGCTTGGGGCATCACAGAAGGAGCATTTCTTAACGGGGCCATATAACTGAGATGGTTATCGGAGCTAAGGAGGGTATCACAGGTGGATGTGATAAGGAAGCTTAATCTAGCCTGGGGTACCTTCAACAAGTCAGCCAGGCCCATTGAGTGTTCTACTGATCTCTTACTGCCTCAGCCCAACAACCTGATAAAGCATTTCTATTGCTTTCTATGCAGAGCCTTTTTGAAACTGTGCTACTGGTTTTCAGAGCCTGGTTTGCTAATTCTCATAGCCCCAGTATTGTTCTGGGTTTCTCCTGCTGGTAAAAAGATGGATAGCAGCTGTAATATGTTCCTCCTGAACAAGTCTCCATCTAAAAAGGTGTCCAGCCATCTTCAAGGGTCACATCAGGCATTAGTACAGTATAATCTTTGAAGATAAAATGGGAAACACTCAATACCTCAAATTAGATAAAAAGAAAATAGCATTTTTGTGGAATGCATGTCACACACAAAGGTGGAATTTTCAGTTTGAGAAACCTAAGAGTGGAAATAGCAATATTCACAGTACTAGAGATTTCCTGTTCTTCAGGTCTATGATACAGTAGCATTATCTCTGTCCTCAATAACTATGATGGGGCTATTTCTGTCTGTCGGGGTTATTGTAGTGTTATCCATTATCCCTTTACCTCATCACTATGATATTAGTGCCCTACAGCTATGAAGGGCCATCTCTGTCCTTCAGTGATACAGTAGCATTACCTCTACTCTTCTGGGTTAAGGTAGGGCTATCGCTGTCATTCAGTGCTATATTAGTGTTACCTGTGCTCATCTGGGTTAAGGTAGGGCCATTTCTGTTATTAAGTGCTATATTAGTGTTACCTCTGTTCTTTTGGGTTAACCTTTGTCCTGTGTTAGTTTTCTGTTCCTATCTCTTAAGTTAGACAGGTAGGTGCCTTGTGTATTAAATCAGCCATAACATACCATCAAAACAGTAATTTATCATCCAAATTTGTTTCTTACCTCTTGGTTACCTTCTTAGGCTTCCCTATCCATGAAAAGATTGGTTTTAATATTTTTGGTGTGACTTTCTGGACCTTGCTTTTGACAGCATACCTTTCATTTTCAATAAAAAAAATATGGTAAAATAAACATCAAGAGAATTATATAAATAAACTGATTTAGTCTTATCTTGCCTTATGTCTGGCCCCGATCATCCGCTCCTTCCGTGATAAGCTCGTGTGGATTCCCAGTGTTTACCAGCTGTTTCCTGTTGCTGTCATTAGTTCAATGTATTTAACTATCCATGTTTAAGTTTGTTTCCCCTGTTCGGTCATTGTATTGTCAGTCTGCGTTTGCTGCCTGTTCGCTTGCCTTCCCTTTAAATAAAACCCTGTATTTTCCCTACTCCTGGTGTCGTGCTTCTTTGTCTGTTCTCTGTGGGCCATACTACAAGGAGGAGTTCATCAAAATCACTCCAGCTTCCCTGCGAGAGGAGCTGTTGAGAACAGAGGATATGCTGAGGAAGCTTTTCCACTTCAGGAAGTTTTTTATTTATTTACTTTGTTTAAATAGAAGTTCCTGATGCAGTAAAAAATCATGTGGTGCTTTTATGCATTTTAAACTTACAAACAGGTTGATGCTCTGACCCTAACACCATAGGAAGAGGGCCATCTCACTTATTCAGTGCCTTTTTAGCATTACCTCTGCTCTTCTATGTTCTGGTAGGGCTATCTCTGTCTTTCTGTGCTGTTGTTGGGTGTTTATACCCTTCATTGCTGTGACTGGGTTATCTCTGTGCTTTAAGGCTGCAGGCAGGCTGTCTTTGTCCTTCAGGGCTATGGTAGGGAGTCTTTGCCCTTCAATGTTAGAATAATATCTGTCCTTTAGGGTTATAATAGGTAGCATCAGCTGTGGTATGGCTATCTCTCTCCCCATGGTTATTTTAGGTTATCTCTGCCCCCCAGTTCTGCAGCATGGCTATCTCTGTCCTTCTGATGTGATAGCATCATCCATCATCTCTGTTCCCTAGTTCTGTAGTAGGGTTATCTCTGCCCTACAGGACTAGTGTTATCTTTGTCCCCAGTGGTTACAGTATGATGGCAATCTGTATTATCCAAAGTTAGCTCTGTGTCTCAGGGCTATTTATTTCTTTGCGGGCAATTCCTGACTTTTTCAGAACTATCTCTGCCCTACCGGTCTATGTATGTTTTCCATGTTATATACTATTGAAAAGAATTATTACACAGGTACAATTACTGAATCTCTGTATTTACTATAAACATTTACCATACCTTTCGCTATTAAATGGGACAGCATTCAACTAATTTCTGAAACAGCCTTACCTTTTAATAGAACACAAAATATGCCCTGTTATAATATTAAATGAACAAAGCCGAGGGCTGAATGACCCCACTGGCATTTCACAGAAAGGTAGATCCAAGAATTTTGCAGGTTGCCGAAGTTCATCACAAGTTTACCCACTCTTATGTAATTTTCCCAGTAAGCCACTGGTTTGGCAGCCTAGAGGTCAAACACTTCTAAATATAATAAAAATTATAATAAATCTTTTCTTTTGAATGAAGGTTAATCAACAATACGTCATTGATTTGATAACATGAATTTTGTACCAAAACTTACATTTCCAGTGCAGTTGCTAATTTATTTTTCTTTGTAGCATTGTGACATATCTTCAGAGGATGTCGGATTTATCTATTGTAGAAGGATATGCGGAATTGTATATTTTTTAAACCCAATACTTCAGTACTTTATTTTTTAATGGAATCTTTGTGTGCCTTTTTGTTGGGGTGAGTGTGTGTGTGGATATGTGTTTGTGTGCGCATGTAGAGAGGACATGATGATTGGTGACGAGACGCACGCTTCTGAATGTGCATGAAATTATAAAGTATGTTGCAGATTGCTCCCTTGGGGTGCAAATGTGTTTTTCTTGTTTCTGTCGATCAGGTGCCATTATTTATAGCCTCAGGCAGCTTCAGTGCACCATCTCCATCAGGGAGGTGGGCAGTGTCCACAGGAACTGGGCATCATCTCGCCCTCAGCAGTCCAGCCATCCGACCTTTGTGCTGTCAGCACCCAATTCTAGCCGTTCAGCTCGTTGGCTCTCTCAAGATGGCACAATGAGCCCACTCCCTCCGGCCAGAGGTCCGGAACTCGTGCGAGGGGGATCATTCGCCGGGAATGCATCGCAGCAGTTCATCGGTCCACTTAGATGAAGGTTGCAATCTTTTTATCGAAGCATTTTTACCATATGTTCTCACTCTGGTGTACTGGCTTGGTTTATTTAAGAAATGAACCGTAATGATCTGTAGCGGTAACGTATTTATCCGTGTGTTGGGCCAGCCAGATCAGCAGGTCAGCACGTTTAGAGCCAGTGAATTTAGGGACAGCATTAAGCCCGACTGCCATGTTCACAAAAACTACCACAAACATCTGTGTTACAAAAAAAGTCAGCCCTCCCTCCATTCTCCGACCCACATGGCATCCACCTTGACCTCTTACTTGACCTCTGGCACCCCTCCACCCTCCTTTCCCATGAGGCCATGTGATTTGCCATCCCAGCAGGCCCAGTGGCTGTCCCTGCTGGCCACAGTGTGTTAATGACGATCACACCTCACGGTACACGGCATCGGTGAAACACTGGGACGGACTGTGCCTTAGGCTCGCCGCTCGCCGCCGCTGCTGCAGATTCATTTTTCATAACTGCTTTTAGGGCACATTTTAACCACAGCGCTAAGTTTATCTCGACTGTGCAAGCCTGCCCTGAATATATCGCATGCGCAGGTGGCTAAATGCAAGTGCATAAAGACTTTTGTAGGTGTTACTGGGCCGGCAATCACGCTCCTTTAATTGGAACATAATTAGAAGTGGGGATCTTGAAAGATCAAAGACTGTAGGCACGTGGGACTTGCATCGCTCTTCAGAGATACGGGGTTGCCTATCCTCTATTACACACTATCACACTTGTAAATATGCCGGTAATATCTGATCTAAAATAAATCCTGTCTCCGCTGTTCGTTTTTAAAAATCATCATCCGGTTACTAAAAGGAGCCCTAATCTAATCTGTTTGTGTGGATTCATTTGAGTTGCACTCCACACAACTTTCAGGGTTCCTCACTGCCCATGTTTTTTGCGTTGTGCCTGGCATGTTCAAAAACAAGTGTGCACCATTACTGCTGACTAGTTTTTGGTTATATATTAAGAAAAAAAAGAATAAAATACTCATACAGAAAGTACTTTCTGCCAGAAGAGAGGATAAGCAAACAAAAACATCAACCTCATTATCCTAACGTGTCAATGGGAATTATTTAGTGTCGTCTAAACCTTAGACTTCAAATGAAGTCTGAGGTCCTTACTTGATGTGCAATCAATACACATTCCCATTCCGCTTCCTGCTTTTCAGATTGGAGACAGTTTATTTGAACATTTCTTTTTTATCTCATATCTCATGCTAATCTGTTTCCCCAGTGTACCTTCTGGAAATGAGCTTTGAGATGCTGCTTTGAGACAGCTGCAGAGGGGCAAAACTGCGTGTCTTTAGTGCAAGGAATAATAATCAGAGACGTCTGTGTAAACATGAGAGCTCAGGGTGAGAAAGGAAGGTAACGCACTTTTTTACATTGTAATTAGGCTGATTGTTCGACTATAGACAGCAGGTACCGCAGTGGCTCGGAAACTGAACATGTGTATGCGCATATTTTTCTAACCTCTGAGACCCTGAGCAATTCACCTTTCGAGAATATTTCACCTATGAGGTAAAACTTTTGAAAAGTTGGTTAATTAAGAAAAGTGCCAAAACTTTTTATTATGAAATTTCACATATTTTGTGGTTTTGTTTTTTTTCTTCAATAAACGTTAGGCAAGCATGATGCGTAAGTGTATGCTTGGATTGCAATATTCTATGGAATACATCAGCAAAGCTTCACAACTCAGGCAGTTGTGGGTTCAATTCCCACTCTACTCCCAGTGTGTAATTATTTCTGTTCTGATAAGGTTGTGCCAAGATTGCATTAGGCTATGTGTGCTTTATGGTCTGTCTGTCTGTCTGTCTATCGATCCATCCATCTACCTATCTATCTTTCTAATCTGTCTAGTTTACTTCTTTGTATGTTGTTGGGATTTTGAAATAATTAATGGAACCATTAACACAACAACATAACCTCTTGCACAGGATTTATTCTGATTCATGTGAAAAAACCAAGGCATAAAACCAGTAGAACTATAATCCAGTGGTTCTGCAGCCTTTTCAAAGGAACATGTCCATTACCTTACAGTGAAATGCAGTGGAGGTCCATACATGTCACATGGTTAATTAATGCAATGATCATTAATTACATACGCGCCCACTTCACATTAAACATCTCAGGCAAAAATGGAAATCTTAATGTACATAACAGAGGCTGTGTTAAAACTGAGTGTGTATGTTTGTGTGTGTGTGTGTGTGTGTGTGTGTGTTTGTGTGTGTGGTCCAGGTATACTTTACAAGATAATGAATACCAGTTTTTACCAGTTTCCTGGTCCCAAAATGGGAAAACTGTATTTTATAAAAATCCATAATTGCAATGAAAAAACTAAAAATGCAAAAACCGTTGTATTTCGTTTGGTTACTTGTGGTTATCGTTAGGGCTGGGTAGCATTTTCCCATAGAAACGATTACATGATTTTGTGTGTGTGTGTTTGTGTGTATCCAAAGGTATATGGTGAATAGCATCTGTTACATCAAAAAGAAGATTGCATTTTGGCTATTTTTGCCAAACAGGCACATTATGATTAAATAATACTGTCTTTATTTAGTTCCTCCAGACCCATGGGCTGCCCCAAAACACACGTACTGACACATGTAGTCCTTTGATATAGTTTTGTTATATTAATGACATGAATGCTGTTGGGAGGACCTTGCGTTGATGCAATTGTAATACCCACAGTGCAACCTCAGCTTTAGCATGCAAATTATCACCTTTTCATTGCCTTGCAAATGGAAACATGCATTTTGTTTGCGTCCCAATTATCATTGAGCATCAGGAGGAGGAAAATTGCAGAGGTCTCCATTTGTTTTGAATACTTAATGGGCAAATCATCACAAAAGCTTGTGCTTCAGGAGATGGAGACAAAATAAAAACTGTAAAAAAGGTAGTAGTCTGCTTTCCCACTGAAATGTCCATTGAAGAATATTACTATTAACTACAGCATAAGCAGTGACAGTGAAATCTCTGTGGACCATCACATGTCCACATGTCCAAGTGTGACTGACATGGCCCTCGCTACTTTGCCTCACTGTAAATCTGCAAGCTGAAGTTGTCTTTGCATTTTCCGCAGTTTCACTAGTTTTTGTGGTTTTCTGCCGCAGTATCCTTACACAAAATAATGACCCTTATGGTTTCCTTATTTGTGACACCGTGAGTGTGTCTGTGTAAGACAGAGCAGCATTAATCTCACCTTCATGCTTGTAATGAGAAATACTGTTCAGAGACTGACCATGTCACACAAGAGCAGGCTGGAAAATATAGGGATATGTACGACATCACAGAGGGGGGATTTGGACTAATAAATCCATAATAGTCATGCGAGACCCCCTATATTATCCCTACCACCTCCATGGCTAAAAGCCACATGACTTTATCAGGAAAGGCCTTATGGAATACAACATGGAAAAACAGATTCCTTGTACTTTGTATCGAGGTGCTTTAGTCTACCTGGCATATTCCTGTACAGAACTCAATACTCTGTCTAAAAATAACCAAAGTACTGGCCTGTCAAATCCAATTTGGATTCCTCCCAACACAACGCTTCCCAGATGGCTCGGCACTGACGCTTCCTAGAAATGGATGTGCGTTCTGTTGTGGGAAGCCAGCAGACATTCCATGCAGCAGGAGTAAAGGAAGACCATTCTACCCCCCACCCCCCCATGCAGACACACAGCAGAGCTGATGTACAGGCATCTCGGTGCTCAGACATGTGCACCTGTGTCCCACCCCCCAGCTCAGTAGCTGCCACAGATATATGGTTGGAAGACTGGAATTTTAACGGCGAGATAAATATGTTGCCAGCCCACTGAGGTTAAAGGAAGTATCTTTTAAACCTTTCATTACGCCGACCTGCACCATTCACAGAAGCTGCCAGGCTCGATTTGTGGGCCTCCATACCCTGCAGGTGCAGGTAAAGGCCTGCCCCTTGAACTGTTTATAAACTGTGTTCGGGTTAACATGTCGGCTTGGCGATGACTCCAGTGTCACTAGGAACACACCTCTGAGTTTAGAAGTGTCTGGGAATTCTTCCGAAGCTGCAATATTGTAAATTACATTACAATGACAGCCAGTTAAAGGAAAGTATAGGGGGTAAAATCATATTACTATGTAGTCTTATTAGTGACTGACGTAACATTAAATACGGCCTGCCCTATATTAGCCACGGAACGAAGCCATTCATTATTTGCGGAGGCCTCTCCCGCTCGTTCCCTCGGGGGGCCGCGGCAAACGCAAACTGGGGACACGGGAACTTTTTGTTCTGACACTTTTTGGTAGAACGAGGCTGTATGAACAAGAGCGAGAAAGTCCCAGCTGATGGTCCCGTCACCCACCCAAACGAAGGCAGACATCCCATAATAGCTGTAAGTAGACTAGTCCGTCATGATTATCGCTGTGACGGCGACAGTTCACTCCACGCGCGGTTCACAGGGAATGAATAAGCTGTTTGGGAATTAGCTGCGTCGGAGTCTGATGAAGACTGTCCTTCATTCGCTGTCAGCATAAAGCAGAACCGAGGGCCTGCATTTAATGGCTCTTAATGAGAGTGAATTATGTATAATCAGCAATAGCGGTGTTTAATGTCGAAGGGGATGACTCAAATTAGAAGCGATCCTCTCAGTGTGCACTTAAACCCGCATGGGCAGGCTACCCGTCCTGGCCTGTTTAGGGGAAATCATAAAGCCGGGAAACTGACCTTGTCCTTTATGAGACAGTAGTTGGCATAGCAGCCACACGGACATGGGTGATTTTGTAATCGATCGATAGCCTGGTCCCACTATTAATGAAACTCAGCTGACCCGGATTGAGCTGATTACACCGTCAAGGACAAGCTGGGTCAGAGATGGCAGGATTTGTGGGGCTTTGGGGGTGTGCACATTGCACCACCTAATTGAACTTTCCAGTGCATTTTGGTCTTTGGTTTTATTTTATGGGGGGGTGATCCTGATTTTGACTTACTGCTAATACAGCATAAAGTTTCATTTCAGCCATGTGACCTAAACGGCAACTACAACGGGTCCTGCTGCTCAGCCACCAATCATCTTTTAGTATCGATCCACATG
>JABFEA020000017.1:20316650-20333550 GCA_019775915.2 Cyphomyrus plagiostoma | reverse complement strand
CCCCCCCCCCCCCCCCCCCCCCCCCCCCCGGGACAGACTGATGGAGTAGGCCCTCTCCACAATAAAGGAGATCAACAGTGTGCAGGACACCGCAGCTTCCCGGCACCTTCCCCACAGACAGAGTTATTGTAAAACTGCTGCAGGGCTCATAAACTGACCACTGGGGGGTAACAAGCGTATCTGTGCCATCAGCTTAAACTTAAGCCAAGCCAATGTCGCAAGGACACTGCCGTGCTGAAGTTCAGCGTGATCCCTCGCCCTGACGGCGAGCTACAGCGGTCACTCCATTGTGCTTCACAGCCTGTGTGCACGCGCGCGCGTGTGCATGTGTGCGTGTGAGTGCACGTGTGTGTGTGTGTGTGTGTGTGCGCCTGTGTGTGCATGCCTTTTTCTGCTATGTCTAGTACTGCCAGCTCGCCAGGCTACGCTGTGAGAGGTGCGGGGTTCGCTCGTTAATTGTGTGTTAAACACCAACCTTGTCACAACATAGAGTCTGCGGAAAACAGCGTGTGTTTAAGATGTTTCCCTCTTATCTGGCCCTAGTGAGGGTGTCTATGCCCTCCAGCCAAGTGCTTCTCTCTAAATCAAAGCATAGTTGGGTCAGTTGTGTGGGCAGAAGGACGAGGTCAGAGCGCTATAGCATTAGATTTATACATGCTTCACGAGCCACGCTGTTGAGTTGACTCCAAAACCGGAATGTACAAAATGACAATTTCACTTTGAGGGATTTGGACTTCAATTCTGGGAAACGCTTTGTGCGGAGACACATTTCTGGTAGAGAGTTACGAAGCGTTTGCAGAGAAAGCGATAGGGTCCATGCGATAGAGAGCAGGGGGGTCTCACACCCGCATGTACTTCAGCCAGTTGACAGCTCCACGGGGGTGCTCCAGAGAAGCGGCTCGGCGATGATCCGCGCACCGTGTCTGCACCGCAAACCGCAGACAGCCAGCCGTCTCTGGGGCTGCAGTCACGCAGGGTCACCCTTAACCGGCGTCTGGCACGCTTCTCCTCCGCGTGGAATCGCCGCGCTCTTCCGCAGACTGCTGATGCAGCTACCCCCGGCCCTCCCTTCGCCGCGCGCCCCATCCGTGAAAAAAAGACAAGGGTCTCTTTCTCGCCGTGTTTCCATGACGACGGCGACTGCCGGCATGCCCGGAGACCTTTCACTCGATCTGTCATTTTACACGTTGCCCGACCATCTCCCGCCTGCCACTACAGCCCCGGAGGAACTCCCCGTGGGGGTGTCCCATGAAGACAGAGTGCAGTCTCACCCAAACTCCCCCTCACGGCTGATAGCTCTCCGACTCTGATCATACTTTCAGAGTCCGGCTCCAGCTAATCTCTCAGGAGATGAGCTTAAATGATTAATGTCTCCTTACAGTTTCAGCGTCCTTTTGTCCACCAGGGGGGCACAGTGGCTCAGCCGGAAGCTCATGCAAGGCTGGTGCTGGGAATCATACCCCACTGGACAGCTTCGTCTTCCCCACTGCAAGTGCGTGTCCCTTTAGTGTAAGAACCTGCTCTCTTCACTTGCTATTAGCCAGCAGCTAGCAGAAGTGCATTTTGCTCACATCACACACATTTGAGTCATTCCTTAAACCAACCGCGACTCATGTCACTAATTTACCCACAAACACTCAATTATTTTGAAATGAATCGACTTTTAACAATTTACTTGGTTCCATCCAGTAATTCATTTACACGTGTATCTCACTGATGTTACGTCACGCCTACCGCTGCATGTTGTGACCGACGTCTGGGGATAAACGGAAGCGATATTTTAGTATTTCACACCCACCATCACGGCCACGACCAGCTTCCCCTCAGAGTTTGTCGGCTCTCTTGGAGATGGGATTTGGCTCTCACACGCGAGTGTCTGCCGAAGGCTGCTCTGTGTAGCCACAGCGATGCAATGAGTCACCTGCTCTCACCCTTACTGCATGGTGTTTGCGGTCAGAAGCAAGTTCCCTCTCTGCTCCATATTCAGACCAATTTCAGCAAAACAACATCATCCACGATGAGCAACATTCTGCTCTTGTGAAAAAGAAACAGAAAAATCAGTTTGAAAGAATCTGCCTGCGTCAAAGGCTGCAATTCGGTGCTAGTAATGTAAACAAGCCGGGTTCTGGGGTTTTACTGACTTTAGTTAGTAATTCATTTCATTCAAAAATACTTATGACGTCAGTCTGCCACTATTACAGCAAGCGGGTGAATAGGAGCCCTGTGAGAGCCCTGGCCAGACCGACGTTTATGCAGCTGAACGGGACAGGTCAGGAGCAACGTTGTGAACCAGCAGCGTGCTGCCTGGGAAGAATGACATGAAAGCGGTCATGAATAAGTAATGAGAAGGCGGAGTTTAAAGATGTCAGCAGGCCCGCGGGCGACGGCGGGCAAGCCGCCGCACCGCGCGGCCCCCTGTGTAATACGGCCCTCATTAGCGTGCAGCCCCCGCCTCTTGAAGACGGAAACGCTAAACACAGCACTTTTCTCCCAGCTCTTCTTTTGTAACTTTCTTCTTTTCTGCTGAGGAATACACCCTTCCCACCACTGCCCCCTGCAGGCAGATTTATTTAATCATGAGAAAAGACACAAATGAGACTCATCGTAGAAATGAGGTATTACCCGTGAAACAGATTAGAAATAAATGCATCCACCTTCCATTCACTTCACATAACGCAATTATTTATAAGCATTTATAAATATTATTATCATAATGTAAAACGCATTATGTCCAATGTGTGCTGTATAATGTATGAAGTTTTGAGGGTTAAGACAATGAATCTGTGGTAACCCTGTATAAATCCTAAATATTAATATATTTATTACATCATGTCTTCTCATTAGATGTCTTTATTTCTTTCTTTAAAATCCTTGATATTAATCACCCGAAGTAGTAAGATGCCAGAAAAATCTGATCATTTCACTGTAGGCCAAAAACAGATTGTCAATTGGGATCAAGTGGGGGAAACGTGATGATGGACTCGTTAGTTTGAACAGACATATTCCCCAGGAGAGGGGTTTATGTAAAATGTTTGGGTATTCCACACAAACCTGTAATCAAACCATCCTATTTCAAGATGGCCATAGATTGTTTTAACCTGCCATCTGTCTGCTAAATTAACACTTCATAGTTTTTACTATTAATATCACATTTCCTAATGAGGGATGTCTCAGCAGACACCTGAAAAAATGTAGGTCTGGGTCTTTAGATAGGGCCTCTCCCTTAGAAAGGCTTCAATTAAGTGCCGTTGGGCCTGTCCAGGTCTGAAATAGCTTTTCCAGAAGAACACATGGAGAAAAAAAAAACAGAGATTTAAAAAATGCAGGACAAAAGCTGAGATGTTAATATTTCTATTTTATTTTGGGATTGGGCAACAGATTGATTTTTCTGTGTTTTGTTTCCTTGTTTTCTCTAAACTGCTATTAAAAACCAGGCATCCACACTGCTGCCAATTACGCGAAGGTCAGATCAATATGGAGCAGAGAATTTGCTTGCTTTTTTTGCCCTGAAATTGCCCTGAATCTTTAAATGCTCAAAACAAATCCATTCCCAAGGCCTGTCAGCCAAGTCATAATGTTCCCTGGTTTGGTTTCATATGCCAGAAAGTGAATCCAGTGATCGACCACTGGAATCCTTTTTAACCCTGAGATCATCAACAGTTTATCTGACTTTACCAATCAATAGTATCCACTTGGAATTAGATTGATTGCACTGATGTGACGTGAGTACATGAGAGACAGATGCACAGACTGCAACAGAACTGTTAAAACTTTAGTAGCAAAAGGAACCAATGAATGTTTGGGATACACAAGTCAATAACATTAATGGAATTGCATTGTCCATGTTTTTTGGAGCATAGGGATCCTTGGACTGTGCTTGCCACAGCATCACAGTAGTGCCTCCTTTGGTTATGCATTCCTGAAGGAGGCCTTCATCTTTACTGAAATTTGCCGTAACTTGCTCAATCTCATGCTTTCCCAAAACTTTATTTTTTTGCATAAATCATTAAAGGTTCACTGCCAGGGTGTCTGACAGGCAGAAAACTTTGATGACATGAAATAAAGATTAAAAAAAAGAAACAAAGAAATTGTGAAAGGGCAGGCCTTGTCTTCAGCAGAACAACACTGACTCCTGAAGCCCAATTAGAGATTAGAGGCTTGTTGATACACTGGGTTGAAGCACCCTGTGAAGGTAATGATGGCAAGTGTTCCAGTCCCTCTAATAATATCATGGCTAAAAATACCCAGGTACAGACAGACCCTGGACCAGGGGAATGGTGCGCTGGTCACTGAGGAAGGCTTGGAACTAATGAAGTTCGGAAGCTTAAAGCATATTAAAAACATCAAAGCCCAACCCTGAAATTAATTAGGCTCCCCTCTTCTGCGGGAACATAAACTTGCTTTGAGAATAATTAGCTAAGAGCCATCAAGTCATACCTGCATCTTTGCCTTCTGAGTCCTCCCGTTGAGTGTTTCTGTCGTGTTTCTCATCCGCGAGAAGGGTGTCTAGCTGGAAAGTTAATTAAGTTCCCCGTTCTGCACGTTCCTGCGTGCCATTTCTGCCGAGCTGCGCTTCAGCGGAGGCGCAGATGCAAGTATCCAGCTCCTGATTTAGATGCCCTTTTTTCTTTGCCGTTCTCACACGCAGATCTCTGTTGGACCTAGCCCGTATTACGAATTCCTGCAGCATCATCCCCAGATGTAGAAACTGCAGGCAGGTAGAAACTCACTTTGGATCATTATGAGCTATTATTCTGTGGCAGAAGTGGCACCAATAAGAACAACAGTGTTTGGGTGGAAAACTTGTACAAAAAGGCAATAAGAAATACATTTGGCCAGCGAGATCACGTTAATATGCAGGTTCTATGAGGCTTAAGTAGAATGT
This sequence comes from Cyphomyrus plagiostoma, assembly GCA_019775915.2. Taxonomy (NCBI): domain Eukaryota; kingdom Metazoa; phylum Chordata; class Actinopteri; order Osteoglossiformes; family Mormyridae; genus Cyphomyrus; species Cyphomyrus plagiostoma. The sequence continues at coordinate 20,328,665 of JABFEA020000017.1, read as the reverse complement.
ACAGTTTTCTAACAAAAGTTTTTACACACTTTATATCAAGAATTAAAAGATTGAAGCTCGGTTTTGTCACATCAAGGCAATTAGCGACTCTTGTTAATTTTAATGTCAAAGCAAAGTCTGACATTCAATGAACTTAACGATCATTTGCAAAGCTTCATTAGCCGTCGCAGGCTCGTTTTTCCGTGTGAAGTCACTTCAAAGCCTTATAAACATGTATTCATTTCAGGTAATGCACTGCTCCTCCAAAACCAAACGACGATTATTAAAAATACCTGAAATTTTATTGGAGGTGAACATTATTAATTATATTGTTTACGACTTTCAGTGGTTAGACTGAGACAAAGATGTGGGAGAAAATCATGTTAATAAGTAAATGTGAAAAATAACAATGCAGCATATTCATGCGTCTGGCCCATCCTTCCCTCCATCCATCCTTCCCTCCATCCATCCTTCCATTTTTTGTTGCTTATCGGGGAACAGCAGTCTGAGTGGGGATATACAGACCTCCATCTCACCATCCATCTCCTGCAGCTCCATTGGGGGATACCAAGGTGTTCCCGGGCCAGGCAAGAGATGTAATCTCTCCAGCATGTCCTGGGTCTGCCCTGGGTTCTCCTCCTGGTTGGATTTTCCTGAAGCACCTCCCTTGGGAGCCACCCAGGGGGCATCCTAGATAGATGTCTGAGCCACCTCAACTAGCAGAGGAGCAGTGGCAGGTCTTTCAGCCCCTCCCAAATGTCTGAGCTCATAATGGCTGAGCCCAGACACCATTCACAGGAAATTCTTTTCAGCTGCTTGTGTCCACGATCTCATTCTTTCAGTCTCTAACCAAAGCTTGTGACCATAGTGAGGGTGGGAACGTAAATCGAGCTGTAAATGGAGAGATTTCTCTTCTAGTTCAGCTCTCTCTGTACCACGACAGAGTAGGCTGATGGTGCACTGATCTGCCTGATGACCACAGTGAACGAGGTGGCTGCTCTCCAGATGGATCAGCTGCTGCTTTTCAACCATTTATTGAAACAAAGCAGAATCTTATTCATAACAATTATTATTATAGTCATTGTCATGATCATTATAGTGTTCTATAGTTTTCTCTCTATTATATGGAGTGTAGTTTTCTTATTGACATAAGAAAGGGATTAAAGTTTGTAAATATAGACCAGAAGTTGTTTGAGCAATTGTCATTTGTATTCCTCTGTTTCTCTTTGAAATGCTTTTCCAATCTACCTTCAGTGCACGACAGATGAAATGAGCAGTTTTCAGCTGCAGGCTGAATGGGGATAAATGAAATGTGTTAGAACCACACTGCCTAAATGAAGTGAGCCAACGCTGCTCAGTGCATTGCTGAAGATGCACGGCAATCAAATGGAACCCAATTAATTTTCATTCCAAACAGCACTCATTCATTTTCTTTTAATTACCTTGACAGAGCCAGTACAGAGCACTGAAAAATGCAGGCCTGCACGGAGGCCACAGTCTTCAGATGGCTACAAAAGGGAATCCCATAATGCATTGGGGTATGACCAATGTGATCATCAACACTGGCGCTTGTTGGCCTTCCAGTATGTCTTTTCTTGTGGCATTTGTCAGAACAGCCTTGACCCAGAAGTCACCTCCATGCCGGGAAGGAATCTCCAGCTTGCTGATTGCACTTAACATCACCGGAAAGATGCAAGGCGTCATACTTTTATTCATTTGAAACTTATCGGTTAGTGGAACACCAGTTAAGTAAAGAGAGATGCTATGCCATCACATCACTTAAGCTTGTCTTGTAATAACAATCCTTTGGTGTAATTCATGGACTGCACATGCAGTGATTTACTACTGTCATTGCTGCAGACTTTGGCACTGGCATCCGTAGTGTTTATGCCTTTTTGTTTTTCCAGGTACAACTCTGCTTTACCTCTCGTGTGAGACGCGAGCTACAACAAACAATGACAAACACCAAACACAGCGTGACCCGGGTGAAGGCATTTCATGTCTGGCACATTCCAGCTGTTCATTTTAGACTCCGGAGCCCGTGGGGGACATTAGGGAACCCCAACTTTTACACATTAGCACCAGTGCTAGCATGGTGATTCATATAGGGCATAAATTGGCGATCTCTCAAGGAAGCATGCAGATGTGGCTGCTTAAAGTGCATCTACTGAAAGCTATGCAAGTTGCTGTTCATATATGTGTAAAAGAATTTAATTAAAAAGAAGAATACAAGGATTTCTCTGATTTTCTCCATCTGTCTGCATCTTTCTTGCTCTTTCAGATGCCTGTTTGTCCTCCTCTCTTTGTATCTCACTTTCTCTCACTCTGTCATTCACTCCTTCAGATTAGGACTACACCTCACCTTGTGGCTGGAACCCATTTCATTCTTAATCCTTAACTTTCATTTTTCTCTTAATGTCACCATTTCTCATTTTTAATAATTTTCAGTTATAGAGAGAGAGAGAGAGAAAACCTCAGTCACTATTCATCATCTGTCCCGGAGGTCTCTTTATGGCTGTCTCATCCTACTTCTTCAAGAGTAAAACAAATTAATCAAATTTAATTTGTGTAGAGCTACAACAGAATTTTTGCATGGTCCATAAAAATATGCAGAGGGGGCTTCCGGAGGGATTCAAGAAAAAAAAAAAAAACTTTATTAGCAAAAGTGGAATCCTGGCAAATTATTCACTGGTTCTTAAGAGCAACAGTGAAGATTTAACCCACCTAGAGTCAAACACAACAAAAAAAAAATTAATTGGTGGCAGTACAATGTGATTAAGTGCCATATAACAGCTTCATAAACAGCAGTAGCATCCTTCTATCAGTAATATTCCAGCTCTGAAGACTGAATGGAGTCATTGATCTTATTAATTGCACAGGCACTGCTGTGAGTGTCACCTATTAGCCTGCTTGAACTGCTCAAGCAGGTGAAATGGTGTATCTGATTTAATCTGGCCAGACACCATGGTCCCGCCGCAGCGCTGCGCTTAAGCATTCAGGGGGACCTTTGGCCCCGTCTCGGGGGATTTAGCCAACGCCTGACTGAAGCGCTGATAGCTGCAGCTGTCAGATTTGCTTTGGAAATAACTGACAATGTATGGGGGTGGGTGCCGCCTGCCGATAGCAAGCTAGCCTGTGGCTAACAGCTGCCTAGTGGGGCCGGCGGATGCTTGGTGGCCATCTTAGATGCTGATAGACTAAGAACATGGAGTGGGATAAATCTCTGCTATGATTGCTATGGAATATAGGATAACTAGCTGATGTTTACTATCGTTGTTATGTTCAGTTTGTGGTTCTGGCTTGGGACTTTAAAAAGGCAGGACTGGACGAAAGCCCTGCTTTCTGTTGCCCTCATAACTAAACAGTGTGACATCCGAACATTAAAGAAGAGCATTTGACATTTGCGCCATCTCTTGACAAGGCTTAAAGTGGAGTGTGAAGAGAATTACTCTGCAATAGCCAGATGTGATGCATATAGATGAAAAGTCACTGAATTCTCTCTCTTTTAGATGTCTATGAAGAATAATATGGCACTATATAAGCTCATATCCCATGAAGTCAATATAATGACAGTTAACTTTTGTAGGAGCTGGCAATTGAATGAAGGCGCAGATGGATTTATCATGAGCCTGTAGCCATTTCCCACTGGCAGCACGTTGTCAGTGCAATACGAGCTGGCAGACATGTGGGGGCGCCAAATGTGGGGGCCACCACACTGGCTTCCTGTCAGTGCAATAGGAGCTGGCAGACATGTGGGGGCGCCAAACGTGGGGGCCACCACACTGGCTTCCTGTCAGTGTAATCCGAGCTGGCAGACATGTGGGGGCGCCAAACGTGGGGGCCACCACACTGGCTTCCTGTCAGTGTAACATGAGCCAGCAGACAGGCTGGGGTGCCAGACGTGGGGGCCACCACACCAGCTTCCTGTCAGTGTAACGTGAGCCAGCGGACAGGCTGGGGCACCGGACGTGGGGGCCACCACAGCAGTTTCGTGTCAGTTTAATATGAGACGGCGGGCACCCGGGACTGCAGGACGTGGGGGCCACCTGTTACGGGCCGTAAAGAAAGTACATGCTGCAAGAGACATACGTTCTGTAAGCTTCGGGTACATGCCGTAGGTGGTACATGCCGTAAGTTCAGGAAAATTCAATAGAGGTTCTCCGGACATCCTGCTACCCGCCCATTTGTCAGCCGCTCCTTCGACTTCGCCTTCTGGACCTGGCCTCGCCTTGGGAGCAGTTTCCAGTTCGCCATCAGAAGAGGCCACGGCTTTGTCACGTCGTCGGCTCGCTGCTCGCTTCCTGCCTGTTAGCTCGCTCTTCATTCGCTTTGCTTTTCTATGACTGCTGGTGTGTGACTGTTTTGTTCTTGGTTTCTGATTTTCGTCTTGCCCGTATTGTACCTTTGCCCTGGTTTTGACCGCCTGCTTGGTTTTGAACTTTTGATTATACTCCGACTTCGTCTCTTTGATCTCCCCTCTGGATGCTGTCGCTTCGGCTGTGTGTTTGCGTGTTTCTCTAGGTGTGTGTAAGTGTCTGCCTTTTTTTTAATTCATAAACATGGGGATTACTGTTGTTTGGTTAGGGAGTTAGACTTAGGCATTGTTGTGTCGGTTTCTTCTTTTATGTGTTCACTTAGGATTATCTTAGCTTGGGGTTGTACTTGGTTTTGTTTTTGTGTTTTTGTTTGTTTCTTTGCCCTTTGTCACTCTTGACGTTCGTTACACCTAGCGTTTGTAAAGTGCATATGAAAAACTATAAAAAACTATGAAAACTCCCTTTGTGTCCCCTGTTCCCTTCTCCTACCCCTGGTTGTCTTGTCCTTCCCAATCCCTCCTTCCCTTTCACTTTGTTAGGCTCCAACACTAGACTGGAGCATAACACACCACACTAGCTTCCTGTCAGTGTAATAGGAACTGGCAGACATGTGGGGGCACCGGACACCCGGGCCACCACATCAGCTTCCTGTCAGTGTAATATGAGCCGGCGGATAGCTGGGGGTGCCGGACGCGGGGGCCACCGCAAACGGCTTCCGCATTGTGCCCAACTGAACTCATCACACTGGCAGCATCTAGGGCCATTTCCTGAAGGATGCTGCCGGTTCCTAAATGGGCAGACTTTGCAGAGTAATCATATCACCACTGGGCCCGGGAGCAGCTGGGAAGTGCTCCAGAGGTGCTGGATAAACAGCTGACCATGAACTCTGACCCCAAGCATCATTTTCACCCAAACACATGTCTGTTTGTGTGTAAGAGGGGAGAAAGGAGAGATATCCAATGACTAAGATTTTATTCTACTTCCTACCTGTACCATGACAGTTGGAACGATGATGATCACCTATTATGGTTGAGGGTGTAAAGTTGAATCAATGTCTGGGTAGACAGCTTTTAGATTTGATTTTTAGATTTGCTTTGCCAGAAGTATGAATAATGACTATGTATTAGAGAGTCCCTGCCACCCATCACCCCAGGCTTGAGTTCCAAGCCCCACCGTGAAGCACCTGGATTATCGATATATTGATCGCAGTATCACGGAGGATGGCATTGTGGTCTTACTCCAAAGGGTTTGATTCCTGCTGTGCTCTATGTGTGAGGAGCTTCTGTAATTGTGTGGGCTTTCCATAAGCAGTGTGGTTTCCACCCACAGACTAAAGGCAGGATTGTTTGTGTCTGCATGTTCCGCGATCTGCCTGTCCTGTGCTGCGTGCTTCCTGGGATAGGCTCCAAGCTCGCCACAACCTTGCTCTCGCTCAGTAGAGGTGGCTGTTCAGGGACTTCCTCCACCACTAAGAGTAACTAACTACTGTCCTACTGTCCAGGAGGCAGTGAGCTTCATAATGATGAGGGCTATGTAATTATAACCTGTAGGTTGCTGGTTCCAATCCAATGAGAGGCCCAGCTGATCAAGGTCTAGAACTGCTGTAACAAAATGTTCTGCTGTCTGAATAGCTGCAATCCACTGTTGGAATATAACTGTCAACTCAGCTAAATGTAAAGTGATTATTTCCTACTGCTTCATAGTCTCAGAATCAAACATCAAATTACAAAACAGGTAAAAACGGTGACATTCAATTTTAGAGTAAACCTTGGAAGACTGGGATGACATTTAAGAATTATTTGTGTGGACTGTAAGCCCATTATTCTATTCGGAAAGCAAAGTACAAAAAAAAAAATACCAAACCTGTGAAATGTGGAATAATACATTTCAGCAGTGGACCAGGCACACTCAGGAATAAGGAATGTGTGAGACAGTGAAACACGATAGACTGGGGAGTTTCCACTACAGTTCTTTGTTTCACACATATAACACATTTTGAGAGATGCTGCAGAGAACTACCCAAATAGACTTACTTTGCGGTATGCACATATGAAAGCTACCCATGACCAATGTCATGAAAATGATGCTGCCCTTTTGTCTTTCTCACTGTAGCATGTGCGCACGCACACACACACACACACACACACACACACACGCACACACACGCAGTTGTGTAATCTTAGCTTTTTGGGGACCGCTCATTCATCAAGCTGATCTTCCTATCTAAATGGGGACTGTCCATTCATTTCTATGGGAAAAACCATAATCCCAATCGACACCCTTAACCTCTACCCATCCCCAACCTTAACCACAAGTAACCAACCCAAATACAAGACTTTTGGCATTTTTACTTATTTCACTTTTTTGATTGCATTCAGAGATTTTTATAAAACTGAGGTTATCCAAATGGGGACCTCAAAAAATGCCCCCAAAAGTAGGAAAATGTCAGGTTTTGCTACACTTTGGGGACAATTTGGTCCTCAGGTGTGATCTATGGAAACCCACACACACACACACACACACACACGCACACACACACACAGGTTTGTAATTATATCTTTGCAGGGACTCTCCATTCATTTCTTTGTGGAAAACTCTAAATCCCAACACGACGACCCTAACCCCTACCCAGCCCTAACCTTTACCATAAGTAAGCAAACTAAATGCAAAAGGCATTTTTACTTTTTTGATTGCATCCACAGATCTTTGTGAGAATCTGAAAATGGTTCCCACAATGTCAAAATAACAAGTTTTTATCATATTGTGGGGAACTTTTGGTCCCCATAATGTAATATAAAGGTAATCTACACACACACACACACACACACACACACAGAGAAAATGTTTGCCTTTCATCACACTAAACATAATGGATAAATCCATTGACCTTTGCCATTAGCTCAGCCATGAGGTGCCGCGTCCATTTGCTTCTTTGTTCTTTCAAGAGACACCCAGCCTGCAATCAGGACATATACACACAGACACACACATGCATGCACACACACACACACACACACACACACACAAGCACACTGAAACACACACACCATAGCAGCTGATACATACCATACCGTTCCTTCCGGAAATTATCAGGTACACAAATCAGGAAGCCGGCCTTGTAGCTAGCTTGCAGTGATGAATGCAATCACCCCAGGTTTTCCTCAAGTTTTCTCAGTTACTGGGGGTTAAATGCAACTTTGTTAGCCTAAGGCAGGAATAATAGATAGCAGAGAGATCAATCACATCTCCAGCTCTTTAAAAATTTAGCGCCATTCTCCGAGCGCTGTGCCTGATGAGGGCTTGCTCATCAGTCCTGGTGATGAGCTTTTCCAGCTGGGGGGCCTCACACACAGGGCACACCCAAATCTCCTTTGTCCAATATGAGCTCACATAATGGCACTGAGCTTTATAGATATTTAGAGCTTTCTAGATATTACTAGATATTTCTTCCCAGTTCGCTACTCTCCAAATATAAAAAAGACGATCAGTTTCCATTGATCAGTTTCCGTTTCCAATCACTTTCTGGAACTCAAGACACTCGTGGGATACAGTCAGAGGCAGTGGAAGAGTATGGCACCACAGGGGGCTGTCATGCTGGAAGCAGGGTGCAGTAAAATAAATACTAAATTGGTAAAGATGGTAAATTGTTGCGAAACCTTGCAGTGGGCCCCCCCATCATGATGGGCCCAAGACCAAAAGCCACTCTGCCAACCCTGCCTACACTATGGGATACAGTACACCATGTATGAGGTGATGAGAGCATTGAAAAGGAGAATCATACATGGATTCAAATTCATTTTGATTTAATGTACAATTAATCCCTGCTAAAAAAATAGTCTTATTAAATCTGAAAACTTTAATAAGTCTTTCCTATGTCCCACTAATGAAAGGTAGACTGCCATGATATAGGTCTGTGTGATTCACCCGCTTAGATTGGTTCACAAGGATCCTTTGTGATCCTTTTTCTTTGAAAAAACTCTGAATACCGGGGTGGAATATGAAGGACACAGTGTATGGGTTGAGCACTCAAGATCACCCCCCCTCTGAACGCTGCCACTACAGGTACAGGACTGAAGCTTAGCACACCAACTCACATACCCTCAGAGCACTGCCACTACAAGTACTGGAAAGGAACTGAGGATTGCAGCTCAGTAACCGTCAGAATGCTGCCACTACAGCTACAGGAATGAGCTGAGCACAACAGATCATGCACCCTCAGAGTCCTCAGGCTCTCATGTTCTCTCACTCATCAACAAAAAACAGGAGGCAGACGAAGCCTCGTGATCTCAGTCTGTCCAGAGACTGCAAAGTGCAAAGGGACACACAATTAAATCTGCTAAACAAGCACCGCTGTTGGAAGCTGGCTTTCATTGCCGGGGGTAGGGAATATCTCCTAATCAATGGCAGGGCTGCTCACCCTAAGTAGGCATCATTAAGGCTTCAGTAATTACTCCACTCCCTCTCATGCCTGCTGCAGGACCTCTGGCGGTCAGCGCCCCCCCCCCCCCTTCCCCTACATGAGGCCACTCGGGGTTGCTGGGATGTCCTCTCCGCCTCATCTCTTTTCCATCCATCACTCCCCACGCTCCTCTAATCTGTGTCCTGTCCACTTTTTCCAGCCCACCGCCATCTCTGTCACTTCCTGTCCATTGCTCCATTTCGCCATTCTCTCCTTTTCCCATCTGTCATTCCGTTTAGGTCTGTGTCCATCCCTCTTTCTCATCCCCCATCGCCTCCCTCTTCCTGCCTTTTTACGTTGCCAAGAGAGGAAAACCCTGTTTCCAAAGCTGATGTTGGATCTCCAGCCTAATACTGTAAATAAAGACGTTTTATGTTTGTGTTTGTATCCCCCCATTGCCCCCTATCCTCTCTGTTTCTCTCTCTCCCTATTTCTGCTTCTATTATTGCCAAAACACATTCAATCATTTAAACCAGCAACAAATACAAAGGACAAAATGCAGATCAAAGAATAAAATAACAAAGGAAAACAATTCTTCTTTTATCGTATTCTGGCCCTCCTTCTCCTGCCCCTAATCACTCATTCTTGTTTGTATTACTCTCGTGGGTGCTTTCTCTCTCTCTCTCTCTCTGTTTCCCTGTTTTTATCTCTATCATTGTGTCATAGTAAGATCCCCCCCACGCACAAACAACAATGCCTCAGAGGAAACCTTATCAGGCATCATATCCAGGCATTTCTCACTCCTCAAAACCAATATGTTTCTGTCGATATTACTCTCTACATTACTGTCACTACTCCGCACGGACCTCTATATTACTCTCACTCTTATTACTCTTGCCAGTCCACATATTTACATTGCTCTCATGCATATACTCCTGCCAGTGCATACGTCTCAGCAATAGTAACAGCATCACTGGTGATCTGCATTTCGCATACTTTATGAAAATGGGGCAACAGTCGGGAAATAAAAAGGAACAGATCCAGTAATTTGTTTGAAAGTATTGACCTCCTTGACAACAGAGGGAACCGATCATGTAAAATATATAAAGATGAGCAGAACTGCTCAATATCTCCCTGGGAACACAATCTAATACAAAATTGCAGCTCTTTTTGCTTCAGTTCAATCTTGATTGATGTAAAATTGCCTGGAATGGGCAATCCCAGCATGAGTCTCTTAAACACTTTATACGAAAAACGAGCATGCTTCGTTCTCATGAAGACATTCCTGCCACTAATACAGAGTGCTGCGCAGCATTTGGGTGTGTGTGTGTGTGTGCGTGTGCGTGTGTGAGTGTGTGTTTGTATTTCCTGCTCCCCATATGGGAAATTTCTATTTTATAAAAATCAGCGACTGCAATAAAAAATCTAAAAATGCAAAATCTTGTATTTTGTTTGGTTACTTATGGTTATGGTTATGGTTAGGACTGGGTGGGGGTTCAAGTTTCCATACTTAGCATTGGCTTTTTTCTCATGGAAATGAATGAGCAGTCCCCAAAAAGCTATGACCACACAACTGCGTGTGTGTGTGTTCACATTTGTGTGAGCATGAAATTTCACAAAGAGGTGTGTAGGTGCCCGATTTGTTATGAACCAGCCTTTAAGTCTATCAGGTACAGACTATTACATTCCATCAGAGCAACATGTTTAATGAGAAGGGAAGCATGACGGAATGCTGCTCAATATTTTATCGGGTATGTGTAAATAGACACATGTATTACACAGTTAGAGTGCCTGGGCACACACATGCCGCCCCCAGAGAACACACAGTCACTGGGACCGTCAGAGAATCAATACCGTAGGATGTGTGACACCAGCCTCACGTTGCCATTGCTTTACCCCACTGCACACCTGCATGGTACCAAAGGAGGCACTGTCTTGAAGCTCCCTCCCCCAGGGCCGTGCCAAGACACCCTGGTCAGCATTGTTCCCCTCTGCTGACCTCCCACAGCCCCTCAGGGCACATCCCACACAGATAGCCCTTCTGTTTTCATCCTTTCCTTTAGCTGATGTAGATGATAGCATTTTACGCTAACATGGCTGACTATTTATCACTGCCAGGCACCAAGGTGCTCCTGCAGGGACTCTCTGCTGTGACTTGGGCCAATGGATTTTGAGCCAGTTGAGAAGGACTTTGTAAGCCCGGTTTGGTCTTCGGTGTGTCCCGTGCTTAATTCCTTCCTGTTTTAACCCCAGTTTACTAAATATCAACTTTCATATCTGCAGTGGGTAAATAATCCCACCAATCGGGGATCGGTTGTAACGTCACCGTGACGGCATTGGCTGGGCTAATTGAAAGGCGTGGCCCATTCAGCCTTCCGTAATTAAACGAGCATACCATGCGTGAAATGGCAGAAGACTAAAAGAGGAAGTAAAGGGAACCAATGGCATCTGCCCACCCCTGCTGGGTGGAAATACAGCTCACACGCTCACGCAGTTTCAACTACCCCCATCCTTCAACCCAAGAACATTGCAGTCATTTTGAGGCTTAGTTTTAATTTTGCTTATTCGGTGTTTTTGCTTGGCAGACATCCTATGGAAAGTTATTTACTCAGATTAGAGTTTCATTCATTCATAAATCTGCAGCTTTGCTAAAACAGGTTTAAGTATCAGGGATTGTGCCTGGGGCTGTTTTGGTAAAGCTCTAGTCCCGCTTACTGCTGGAGCTTTAAGTTTTATATCAACCCACCCATCCCCTCCAATACCACACACATGCGCCCACGCACAGAAAAACTCACACAATCACATGCATACACACATGCAAACAAAAAACATACACTTATACACAAACACTGCACACACTGTCAGGATCCATCCCTGCCTTTGTCTTGTTCAGTTAATATGCTCTGTTTGCCTATATTCCCAGTACAGTGGTACCTCGGTTCTCAAACTTAATCCGTTCCGGACTCTGGATAGAATCCTGAAAAGTTCGAGTTCTGATAGAATTTTTCCCATAAGAATAATGGGAAAACAATTAATCGGTTCCCGGCCCCCCAAAATTACATCTAAATATGTTTTTTTATTTATTTATTTTTAATTTTTATAGCATTTAAGCACAGAATGAACAGGATACAACAAGAAGAGCATTTTTTTTTCTTAATGGCTTCCAAAACGATGAAGATCTTATCCCAACATTACCCCCTGTCCTGCCCGCTCCTTCCGTGTGCATGGCCCCCTCGTTAACCTTGTGTGGGATCCCCATGTGATCAGCTGTTTCTGGTTGTTGTCATTAGTCCTCTGTATTAAATCCACGTTTCAGTTTGT
>JABFEA020000017.1:20296749-20316550 GCA_019775915.2 Cyphomyrus plagiostoma | reverse complement strand
TTGTAGTATGATTCATTTCCTGGCACGTACAATTTATATTAGGTCAGCGTTCATGGTTCGACTTCTGATATTCAGATTGAGTTCTAGGTCAAACTGGTTTGTTTGACTTACAATAAATTCGAGTTCTAGTGAGTTTGAGAACCAAGGTACCACTGTATCTCTGTATGTTTGAATCTGCAGTTTTGGTAATTACCCTCACCCTCGTCTTGTTACTCAAGTTTTCAATGTTTGGTTCATTGGATATGGCCTGCGCCTGTTCCTTGTGTGATGCCCAGAAACCAGAAAGGAGACAGACCCTGTAATGCGGGCGAAGGGTTTATTGTCACATAAGTCAATTTCACCAAAAGGGACATCCAGTTGGGTAGTCAAGTTGAGCGCGAAGAGTCGAAAGCCGGTGAGTTCAGTCCTACAGGCAGAGACGGGACACGGAGATGAAGGGAGGAGAGAGAGGACAAAGGCAGACCAGGGAAGCAGGGCAGGACAGGCAAGTTGGGCAGACGGGACCAGGCAGGGACGCAGGGATGACCAGGGCAGCAGGGCAGGCAGGACAGCAGGGTTCGACGAGGCAGGCAGGGAATACACAAGTCAATGAAACGCTCAGTAGCTGCCATTCGCAAGGCAACAATACTTCACACCACTCTGAGGTGCACTCTGAGGATTTAACTAAGGTATCGATTTGTGCCGATTGCTAGCAGCTGTGTTGCCCCACCCCTGTGGGCGTGACACCTTGTCTAGCCCTTGCCTTTTATGTATTGAATTGCCTGCCCTTATTCTGTTCCACAGATGATCGTAATGCTTGTTCCAGTGCTGCTGCTGTGTTCGTTCCTGTATTGCTTCCTATATTAGTTCTTGTTTTCTGCCTGCACGTGTTTAGATCATTTACGGTTCCTTTTTTTTCTTTCTTTTGAGTTAAGCTTCGATAAAGTCCTCCGTTTTTTTGTAAGCCACGATGTAGCTTGTCCGTCACTCTGCCATGCCCTACAGTGACACACGCGTGCACACAAATGTGCACACGCGTGTATATGGACACACGTGCGCATTCAGCGCCCACACACAATGTTATCACACTGGGAGGAGAAGCAGTCTTCTCTTCCTGGAAGTCAAATGCTTGCAGTCTGCTCCCATCCTCTTTGTACTGAGCACCCTCCCTACCCAAAAGCTCATCCTCTGTGTCGCCAGGTAACCCCCCCCCCCCCCAACCTTCACTGTCACATGGTCACATGGTGTGAAACTCATAGTCTTGGCTGAACAACAAAAATCTGGCGATTTTTTTTATGTGCAGATTTAACATGATATGCCTAAAAGCTTTTGGGATTGTAAAAGTTTGTTAGAATAGATATCAAAAGGAGTAATAAATCAGCTGTAATGGGAACCATGAAGTGAAATCTGGGTTAAGGCAGCATAAAGAATAACTATAGGTATAAAATCTGACATGACATCAGTGCTGAATCACCTCCATATTAAATATGACCCCAACCACAACCAACAGAAAGGAGCTTTAATTCTCCGGAAGGAGGTAACATTTATTTCCAGCGTTTTGTGTCAAGAAGTGAGAAACATTTCCATTAAGATTCAGCCGGAGTAAATGAGTAGGATGTAGGAGCTCTCGTTCATTACTCTGCCATTTTAGAGGCTCATCTCCCTGAGTTAACTATCAAAGCTATGCCAAGCCAAATAAGCCACTGCACAATGCACATACAGCATGTGTACCTGCTTGAGTAAAGGCCCATACAAACCAGAGCACTGACATGGTGGTTTTCCCCTAAGGCCGAGGTTCATGTAGCTGGAAAGGTGCCTCTGAGTGGGTTTGTATTCAGAGCTGGACTCATCCTTTCTGGTAACTTGGGTCAATGGGCCATATTAGTGTGGTCTGGTTTGATGTCCAATGCTTGGACATATAGGAATTGGCCCGTTCAGCTGCTCACCTATGTCAAAAAGATATTAATGTTATTATTTAATGTAATTAAGTCAAGAATAGCTTTTTTGTATCTTTTTGATGATCACTCCATCCATCCATCCCTCTATTATACGTGCTTGTTTAGTACCAGGCTGTGATCAGACAATCGCAACGTTTCTGTGTGACCTGTTCATTTCAATTGCCAATAAATTGAGCAGACAAATGCTTATGATTCACTAAACGTGTTTAAACTGCTAGGCCTCTGCCTCCACCCTCATAGTCTTTCATTCCCATAGCTTGGGGAGATTTCACACCATGAGACCAATTTGACTGAAAAACCCCAAACACACTCTGCTTCCTTAGAGCCCCATATTGGCCTGCAGGTGTGAAATAGCACAGCCTTGTCCTCAGAAGAGCTTAAACTCTTTCCTTGTTCCAAATCCCCACTTTAATAATGTTATGGCAAAATCTGAAGATGGCATATGTTCATTCCTGATTCTTCTACTGGAGCTGTACTCCTCCTCTCCCTCTCACCCTCTCTTTCTCTCCTTCTCTCTTTCACTTAATCTGGCCAGAAGAGTTTAATTTACTGCCCACTTACACAATTCTTAGAAGTACTTCTTGCGAGACAATACTTTGCTAACTTTGAAGCATTCTCATTTGGGAACCTTCATACAGAGCAGCTAATGTCGCACAGTTTCCCATTTCAGCCTGCCTCCGTCTTCTGCACTGAGTTCAGTTTCCGTGTCTCTCTGCATAGGTGACATAATTAAATCCACAAAACCACTGTATATCTTTCCACATATAGCACAAAAACCAATATCTGTATCTCAGACAGAAATCATGAAGTTTGGATAGTCAAGACCTTGTATTATAAATTCAAATCCAGATATCACTCTAAACATAATTTAGATTCATTACGCTCAATATAAGTGCAAGGATTTATTAGTGCAAATTTTCTTAATGCACATTAATAATTCAAATCAATTATAATTACATGAGGAGAAACTCATGGCAGCTTACATACAGATATTTTTAGCATCTTGGTATTTAAAACTCATCAGCATATGTGTTTGTCTTGAAGACGGTTTTGCTGCAAACTCAGAATGCTGAAGTTTAAAAGTGCTATCTGGGCAGGTTCAGAGGACTAACCCTTCTGGCATGTGGAACTATTTACATACAGAGCCCATCAATTATTGATGAGGCGATAATGAATGATTTATATGAAAGCCAATCAAGACACACTGTCACTAAGCTTCACCTGTGCTTCATTATGCATTTATAAGCCAAGGACATGCTGTTATTGTTTAGAGCTAGTGCCTTGAAAAAGACTTCATGGTTATTTTCTCAAGCTTTAAGATATTGTGCTGAGGCCAAGCTGTAGAAGCAGACTGAGACCAGTGGGCATACAAGGACAAGCCCTGAAGGACATCGATTCACTGAAGTCCAGTCTGCAGAAGGAGGCATCTCAGAGACAGTGGAGGGGAAGGGAAGTGGATCACGTAAGGGGGTGGGGGAAGCTGTTGGCATTGTCACCCTGTGCCAGGAGTTCCTCAGAATTGCAAGGGGTCAGTGGTGGTGAGCAGCTCTGAAGGGAAGCTGGAAAATAAAGACAAAACCGAACGGTTGCTCCAGTTACTGCAATCATGCTACAGTCAGTGATTCCGGCCGCAAGGGCCAGGCTGACTCCTGGTGTAGTCAGGGAGGCTGTTTGAAAGGCAATCAGGATGCTGGAAAAGTGGCCAAATCTGGTCTGATCATTTATTTCTACTTCGGGTAATTGTGGGCGTGGCTCTGCGGTCACATGCTGGCCAGCTGGCCTCTGGGCCTGAGTTTTGACAGGAGGCAGTGGCCCGAGTTGCTGTACTGAACGCACATCCACATACAAGAAAGTCAGTTTGTGTGTCCATTGCATATCATGGGTCAAAACAGATGTTTTTTGCTGTAATGAACTGACTAGTCTAAGATTATTTAAAGAACAAAGCTTGGCATTAAGGCACTTAAAGTACACTGAAGATGCCTTTGTCATAAGGGCTTTGGGTGTTAAACTGATAACACGAGAGAGAATATAAATTCTGTTTGTGTGGACGGGGGTCTGAGCTGATTTAGGAAGTTTAAACACATCACTTAATGAAAGGTACTGACCTCATGAAGTAAATATGTAATGCGATGATGCATACCATGACAGGACTGTAATTACTGCTGGGAAATTGTTCATTTCCTTCAGCTTTCATCGTTGCAAGCGAGGGGGACTTATGGGGCAGAAAGTACCATGAGTACTGCTGTATATGTGGGGCATTTGCATTAGACCTGGAGGAAAAACATCAATCAGTCATACATGGGAGAGTAGCTAGTAGCTAAAATAAATGGACAGCTTCCATGTGTCATCCTTATTATTATTATTATTATTATTATTATTATTATTATTCGTAGTAGTAGTAGAAGAAGTGGTATTGCTGGCGTTGTTATGCACTAATTTAGTTAAAACAATGTGATTTATAAGAAAAGGCTGCGTTTTTATCAAATAATATGTGGAATATTGGATAATTCAACGACTCTGTCTCGTTATCAGATTACGCACAGTAATATAAAAAATGACCTGGCATGAACTAAGCCACATTAAATAGGTGTTGCTTGATTACGGATTATATTCACTTTACTTGCAGGAAACATATTAGCCATGGCTGCACATCTGTAATTAAAAATGTGAATATGAGCAATTACACGCTCTAGTGGACATTCAGTGTGTTTGTCTGAGTGTAAAATACCGGCTCTTGTTTTGCTCTGATGTCATGTTGAATAGTGGAACGAGTGCCGATTTGCTATGGCGCACACCGCCAGTCACTATCACACCCACTGACTCTGCTAACTTTCCGTTCTGTCTTTAAACTCTGTAATTTGCCTGGATTTGCTGCTTGGTTGAACTCAGTCCTATTGATTTTCATGAAGGGATAATTTACTGGACACATGTCTAAAATTCCAACAAAGTCAGTACCCATTATTATGGAAGAAGACCCTAAGACCCAAATGGCTGTTAAAACATTTCCATAATAATTTGAATGCTTTGAATTCACCGCAGGGTGATGTGGTGAGGCAGTGGTTAGCATTGTAGCCTTACATCTGCGGCAGTAGGGTTCGAGTGTCTGCCCTGGCTCCAAGTCATTGTGGAGTTTCTCCTGGTTCTCCAGTGTCCCCCTACAGTTCATAGACATGCTGGGGTGAGTTGAAGGTACCAAATGTCCATAGGTGTGAAATGTTTGTGTGCCCTGCAGCGGGTTGGCGCCCCATCCTGGTTGATGCCTTGACTTGTGCCCGTAGCTTCTACAATAGGCCTAATAGCACAAATGGGAATGGATGGATAGTTCAGCAAACTCTTATTATGTACATTTTCTTCTTTGAAATTCATAGAGAAAAGAACAATGTAAAGGCCTCTCCCAGCTGAACTTGTGAATCCTGGTCAGTGGGAAATATCTACAAGCAAAGCTCAGCAGAACAAGTTTGAACAGGGTGGTGAGGGATAGGGGAGGAGAGGGGAGCGGCGTCGAGGTCGCCAGGCAGGAAGAGGGAGGTCTGGCCAGGGTCACTCGGTGGACACCCTCCTCGACGAGCGAGAGCTAAAGTGCTCGGTCAGCCTGCCTCTGTCCCACCTGCCTGAGCCGGCAGACACGTGGCACACGCTGCAGCAGGTCGTAGCCAGCATGGTCATTAGCGAGCTTCCTCGGCACCATCCCACACATGCAATTTTCTGCGTCTGTTTCAGCGATAAGCGCAGTGGAGCCAGCTGACATATCCTGGGGGTCTTTCAAAGAAGAAGAGGCGTCCTTATCGAGAGTTAACAGCGGGGAAGAGATTGATGCCCAGGGTTTCGTATGGATTGAGGCAGACCCAAGAGCAAGGTCATGGAAACAGCACTGCGAGCCAAGTTGTGGCTTCTCTGATCCACACAGTGCTGCATGAATGGAAGTGTTATGTTGAGATCCACATCCCATGTCCCTTGTAGCGCAGCACTAAGGAGCTAGCATTGCCTCATTTCGTTAGAAGGAGAGTCTGACACAAAATACAATAAAACTGCCCCCATTCATCTTCTCTGTCCTGCGATGCAGTGTTGTGAACCCTGGAGTGCCACCCCAGAGAGCTATGGTGATTGGGTTGGGCGGTGCCGTCGGCAGCCAGTGTCACGCGGTTCAGCGTCAGGCCGTTGCGCTGCGGCGTTAATATCCTCATGTGTGGTTGCCTGAGGATCAGCCTGAGGATCAGCCTGAAAATAGTTCCATAACCAGTCACATGTAGCACTTTGTCAAGGGAACAGAGGTTGCTCTGTGGATGTTTGCCTAGGGCTTTGGAAAGTGGAGCTCGTCATCATAGCGGGAGGGTGAATTAACACCTGGGGGGGTGTGAAAGACAAGGGGTGGAGGGAGGCGCTCCAAAGCGACAATCTTCCAAACAAACAACCGAACACACATGCACTTATATACTAATGTGAGGCATGCTAACAAAACTGTAGCACAACAATCAGCTCGCCAAGCTTTTATTAAGGAGAAACCCCAAGAAAAAACATGTGACGGGGGTGATGTCTGGGTGTAAAGGAAACAAAACCACAGTTGCCCCCTGGGTGCAGAAGGCAAAATCCATCATGTTGCTTCAGCTCACAGTTTACAAGATTTCCTTTGTGAGAACAAATCAAATGGAAACAGGAAAAAAAAAATGAAAAGCCAATACTTTAGGTGAAGGTAGGCCCAGCTGAACTTAAAGATGTTGTTCTGTCTTCAATTTGTCCAGTGTCTGCTTATTGAAAGTCTGAATTGATTAGCACATCAGCCACAGGAGAGTGTCTGCAGGACTTAACAGAGCTGTGCGGGTTTGTGCAAGAAGGCTTGCTGTCCGTGGTGCTGAAATCTAGCCGGGAAGGTGCAGGAAAAACTGCAGAATTTGCAAATCTAGGCCTGGGCCCATCACTCACACACAGGCATTCTCATAACTTTACTAATGCAGAGACATATATAGTAATTGATTCAGTGCATGCCTACAAACACACAGGCATACACCTGCAGCCAAGACAGAGCACACTCCCCACACGCAGAGCAGACTGTCACAGGAATATGACGGACTGATGCGGCGATTCCACAGGCAATAGCTGGGGAAATCTTACAAGAAGGCGTCACCCAGGGGAGTCTCACTGACCTCATCTCCCTGTCTCCCTCTTCCGGAATATCAATCCCACCATCTGTGCCCCTTAGCTTACATCCATAGCCTGCCTGCAGTTCATTTTAGGCCAAGGCCATGCATTGGTGACATATCAACAACTGTCCACGGTATCTTTTTATTTTGGGTGGGGGGCGGGGTGGGGAGACATATTATTCTACTAAAGCACTGCCTCATGCTGACAGGAAATCACACAGGGGAAAACAAATGTGTACCTGCATGGTGATGATCCCATATGCATATATATATATATATATCTCACCGTTTGCGTGTACATATGCAGGTTCCACAGTTAATCTCAGCCTACCGAACGTATGCGTCCTATGGGAGCATCCGTGCGCGTGTGTGAGTAATGAGTGCGTGAGACGGTGTGTGCGTGTCCTGGTGCACGCCCCCGAGCGCATGGGGAGGCTGCTCAGCTGTTCCTTTTGAAGCTCGCAGTGCCGATCTTCTCACCAAGCCTGGAGCCCACCTCCATCTCCCACTCACACGCCACGGAGACAGGTGAGATGATGGAGGAGAGTTATGAAACAGGGACGAGCTGAAGGGGCTTCTTCTCCAGCAAGTCAGATGCAGTGGTTCTCCTTGAACAGGCCTCAAATATATTGGCCTGTTCCGTTAAACCTGCAAGTGGTTGTTTTTTTTTTCCCCCCCAGATCGTGCAGGACTCGAAATAGGCTGCACAGAAATGCTCCAATCTTGCATCAGGGCCCAAAAATAGTTGCATTGCACATTGTTCCTGTTTTTAATGGCACTAAAAGGGCTTGTACTGGAGGGGAAGAAAAAGGAATGGGGAACATAAACTGGGAGGGGGGGTGTGGGGGGGGTGCATTCTGAGCTGGTGCCAGAGGACCGAGGGCCGACGTTCACAAAGCAGCGATTAGCCATGATGAAATGCTCCTCCAGGCTGCCTCAGCGCCATTTTCTCTGGCGAGCCTGTTCCAAGGACAGCACATACCTCGCCGAGAGAGCATCTCGCTAAGCGGCCCGATCCAGCCTCACTTATCTTTATTAAACATATGCATTAGCACTGCCTATTCTTTTTTTCCTACACAAGCAAATGTATTATTTTAAAAAGAAATCAGAGCCATTACATGGGAAGAGAACTCACTGAAATGGAACAACTTTCTCCATTACTAAGCAAAATCTGGGATTTTCTTTTCAGGAGGGAGCTCTTGGATTATTTTAAAGTAAATGACACAGTAATAGATGTAATTAGCACTATAAAGTCAGGAAGAGCCATGTGGAAATGAGAATGAATGCAGATTTCCATGCCCGGAATTGCCGCTGTCATATTCTTATTACATTTCCAGAAATTCCGTAAGAAGGTTAAGCAGCCTTTATTTTTGCAGATTGGGTTCTTGGAACTGGAGGATTAGCAATTTCTGATGCTAAATGAACTCTGTCTATTGGCGTGTAATAATCTATCTAAACAATGTGTGTAGCATCATCCAGGGTCGCCCATTTCTGCCTCTCATATACTAATGCCCCCCTCCCACCAAATGAAAGCTCATACCACTTGGGTGTTACCCATGGAGTTCACATAGAGATTACGATTACTATATTTGGATATGATATCTGTGGAAGAAAATACACATCATCAAGGACAGATCAACATGTCTTAACTCTAGTTTCTGGGTCATACGGTTCTTCTTTGGTTTTCCTACAGCTGAGCCACAAAGGAACCATCTCATGGGATCCAATCAGACGGCAGAAACAAGTGATCAGGGAAACACTTTGCCAGCCTCTTTTGTGCCAGCTTGATGTATGGGGGCCTAATGATTGAGCACTTCCCTATATAGAAGGGAGTCCATTTGGCAAAGAGGTTACATGAGCAATTAGAGAAGAATCTGATGCTCGGTGAATGATCTGAGAACATTTAAGTGCCCTATGCAAGCACAACAGCTCCCGTGTTCGTGGCACAATGAGAGGCCATGATGTGGGGAAAGGGGAAAGAGAGGAAAAGCTGTGCAAGTGGGGGGCGGCTGATCCGCCCAAACTGTGCTAGATATTTATTTGACTGAAAGGCTTCCCCTTTTTTTTCTGTTGATAAGGAGTTCATTTGCTTGGCGATGCCCACAGGGTATGTTTATCTTTGGCAGCTTGCTGCTTTTGTTTGTGCTTAAACAGAGTGTTCGATGCATTATTCCTTAACGATAAGGGCAGAAAATGACAGCTTACATCAGTTCTAGACGCAGCCAGAGTCCCAGCGTTTGTCAGAAAATTTACCCGCATCAACCCTGGGTGACATGGCCTTTTGCAATGCCTCAATTTGATGGCGGAGTAGCACTTTTACTGGCGTCCATCACTGCCGAGACAGGGAATGCTGTTATATCACCATTTGTTACCTGATATTCCAACCCCAAGGGCTCCGCTATCCCGAGAGCTGATCTTTGTATCTTCCCACATATAACATTTCTCTAGCTGTGCTATAGTAATTAGCAGAAACCTAAGAGGGATGACCCAGCAATCATGGCCGAAAGGCACTGTCCTTTGGCCTTCTCGTGACAACCTAAGATTCTTTCCAAGCCCTGTTTCCTTTGGCACAAAATGCAAATGCAAAGGAAACTCCAGGAAGTTCCTCCTCATGACACTGATCCTACACTAAGCAGTCCAGCAATATGCATCCAGACAACATCCAGAAACCCCAAAACAAATGATTGGCTTGAAAGAACGGTGAGTAGAATTCAGGCATGAGGCTTAACCTTCAGCAAGAAAACCCCAAATACTTGTTAGTGGATGGATTGTGCCATACGGGAGACTATCTCTCCAAACCAACGGTCTCATCCATGCAGCATCTCCAAGAATCATGAACACTGATGATCAAACACTTGTTGCCCTGTCTCTGTTTCCCTCAAAAACATTAACTCCTCCCTTTCCACCACCTTTCTGCTCAGATCCCTCAGATAGATCAAGCTGAACCATACCAGTCATGGAGACCCTGGGGCCTTTACACGCATGTCGATTAAACCACAGACAACAAAATAATCGATGTATTTATTCTTGCTGAGTATGAGGTATAAGGAGGGATAAAGGTTGATAGCTCTTCACTTTTGCTTTATTTGTGATGTAAGAATCATGTTCACACCCATGATACGTCTGTCAGCATGTTTATTTCCTATTATGGCTGCTGTCTACCTGCTGGTAATATGTTGAGGTTCTTCAGTACTGCACAATGTACACCCCAGAGAAGAGACTGTCCATCCAAGCATCACGGAGGGAAAGTGTATGAATATGGGGCTTGTCTTCTGCCCAGGAGGCAGCAAACTCATTGTTCATGTACGTGTACTTCAGGACATCCGTCTATATGTCAGATCAACAAATCCCTCACCTCAGGCCATGTCCTTTTCCACAAGGGGATTGGTGTTTACGCAAAGGTCCTTAATTCATTTTAGACTCCAAAGTGAATTCAATTTACTCAATAATAAATAAGGTTAATTATGTCCCAATGGCCAGTATGTCCCAATGGCCAGTAACTGGTTAGAAGGTGTATTTGTGTATGTATACAGTTTACGAAAAAAAAAAAAAAAAATTAAACTTTGTTTATACACGTGGCTCTTTATTCGGACCAACTGGCTCAACATCGGTTAGGACCTAGAAGAACCACTTCAAGGGCAGATGATTTGTGCATTCAGAGACGCCTTCCTGCACATGACTGCTGCACTGCACTGTTATTTTTGCACTTGTTGCCATCCTGTTATATTTAACAAGTCTGGTCATTCTACTCTGAACTCTCATTAAAATCCTGGGAGGGTGGCTGTTTCTGAGGTGCTGAAACCGCTACCTCTGGCAACAACAATCATACGTCAGGGGGAGAGACTGTCTTCCCTAGCATGGCCTAACACTGTGTTTGCTTCCTCAGGCCCCAGCATTAGTGAGCTGAGGCAGAGATGGTCCTGAAGGAACCGCCACCTGCCATCCGACCCCATCCACTCCCAAGGACCTGTGTCTGCCTACTTTCCCCAGAATTGGCAGCCACTATCCCATGTTTACCGCCGGGGGTATTCATCTGCATCCTCAGCTCCAGCGCCTCCCGGCCTGCCATACCCACCTTGAATGCTGCATGTGCCACATGATTGGCTGCTTGCAGGAGCAGGTGTATCTAATAAATTGGCCATTGAGTATATGATTTGCTATTCATACATTGATGTACATTTCAATTGTTTTCACTGTCATCGTCATGATGGGACTGATCGCATACATTCCCTGCTCACTCCGCTCCCACACATTCTGTACACACTCCACTCGCACACATTCCCTGCTCACTCCACTCCCACACATTCCCTGCTCACTCCACTCGCACACATTCTCTACACACTCCACTCGCACACATTCCCTGCTCACTCCACTCCCACACATTCTGTACACACTCCGCTCGCACACATTCCCTGCTCACTCCGCTCCCACACATTCCCTGCTCACTCCACTCGCACACATTCCCTGCTCACTCCACTCCCACACATTCCCTGCTCACTCCGCTCCCACACATTCCCTGCTCACTCCACTCACACACATTCCCTGCTCACTCCGCTCCCACGCATTCTGTACATACTCCGCTCGCACACATTCCCTGCTCACTCCGCTCCCACACATTCCCTGC
Source organism: Cyphomyrus plagiostoma (assembly GCA_019775915.2). Taxonomy (NCBI): domain Eukaryota; kingdom Metazoa; phylum Chordata; class Actinopteri; order Osteoglossiformes; family Mormyridae; genus Cyphomyrus; species Cyphomyrus plagiostoma. The sequence continues at coordinate 20,304,851 of JABFEA020000017.1, read as the reverse complement.
TCACTCCGCTCCCACGCATTCTGTACATACTCCGCTCCCACACATTCCCTGCTCACTCCTCTTACACACATTCCCTGCTCACTCTGCTCACACATATTCTCTGCTCACTCCGCTCCCACACATTCTGTACACACTCCGCTCGCACACATTCTGTACACACTCCGCTCGCACACATTTTCTACACACTCCACTCGCACACATTTTCTACACATTCCGCTCACACATATTCTCTGCTCACTCCGCTCGCACACATTCTCTACACACTCCGCTCGCACACATTTTCTACACACTCCGCTCGCACACATTTTCTACACACTCCACTCGCACACATTTTCTACACACTCTGCTCGCACACATTCTCTGCTCACTCCGCTCGCACCCATTCTCTGCTCACTCCCAGAGTTGCTCCCCTCATTCCCTGTAGGATTTCACTACAAAGAGACCTCAGCACAACTCCTCATAGCTATGACAGACCACCTGGGATTCCCGGCTAATCGCCAGCGAGCCCTCTGTGGGCTTAGGCCTGAGAAAGTCTTGGCATTAGATGGCTTTACTTCAGCGCAGAGAAAAAGAACCTGTCATTCAGATCAACTGCCGATCGATACCCCACAAACAGCCCAGAACCACATGCAATGTTTTCATGGAGTTGCGTGGAAGAGTAGCGGCACTTTAATGGAAATATCATCAATGACTGTGAGATGTTACAGTGCCTTGGCTAACTCACAGTACCGCCTGAACCCATGTGCCACTATTTCCATCTTCTTCTCTGAACCAATGAACAAAAACAATGGTACCCAGAGCAAACTGGACTCTCGGGTTTTATCGTTAATGGGTTTATTAACATTTCATCAGCCCATGTTTTCCTGAGCAATCGCTGTAGAAACAAAGTTAATTTCCAAAGCATCCCTCGCCAAACACGGCCACATGGAGTGCCGTCTGTGTGAACTGCTAATCCCCTTGTGGGGAAGGTCATTTCAACCTTTGCAGCACTGATGCCCATGAAATAAACAAAATGTAATTATTATTTAACATCTGCATCCATTAACTGGTATCAAAGTACACAGTTTCAAAGTCTGTACATTTTTTTCCTGTTTTTTTTTTTCCAGGAGAAATTAAACCATTTATAAAGGAGCACATTTTTGTCACCTTGCACACCATATGTTTGAGAATGGAGTAGTCTTGGCCTGGTGAGGCTGAACCATCTGATTTTGGATGCTTTGTACCATGATAAATGGTGCCCTTGGTCCATGTCCCCTTTTGAAAGGCCTTTCTCTGAGCTGACGTTCTGGAGAAGATGGGAGAATGGCATGCATGACTGATCTCCTACATCTGTAATTACACCGTCACATCAGAGAAGGACTAATGTGCCTTTTTTTGTGTTGTAATGACTGGAGCAGCAATGAAGGCCTTTCACTAACAGTTTGAAAGCCTTTTCCAGATGGGCACACCTGGGTAACTGTAAGTGCCAGCTGCGCCACTACGAACACTTTAGATGTGACCTCACCTTGCCATGGCTGGCTTGACCGTCACCTGGGCATATTCCAAAGGAACAGCAAAACTGTGACCGCTGCCCCCCTGCTGTTTTCGACTTCCAGTAAAATAACTGGGTTTCTACAGCCATTACAGCGTGAAAAGGGAGTCGCAGTGGTGAGATCTCAAAGTTTAAGTAGGATAAGGATTTTAATTAGTATGGATAATTCTTATACAATAGCCACTCTGACAAAATAGATCTGGAAACATTAGTCCTCTGGCTTTCAAACAAGCCAATGGGGAACTTTTTTATAGTTAAGTGGAGCGAAAAGCATAATTTTTTTTTCACTCTGGCAGATTTTTTTTCTAGCACTCTGCTGTGGTCTTCGGTGGCAATGCATTTCTTGCAGAAAACTAGGGCTAATGAAAATGCATTTATTTGCAAAATAACTACAAAAATTACATAAGGAATCGTTTTTTTTTTTATTAAATGATGAAGTTAAAATGGCAGTTGACCTGAATCCACTGGAGCGTTCAGTCCTTGCTATCTGTCCTGTTTGAATTAGAAGCACAAACACTGTAGACACATGAGCACAACTACTGACGTTGTGGCACTTTAATATGTTTTAGTTTAGTTCTGTTGAACAAACTGTTCACACAGCCACCGATTCACAAGTATCCTATTCACATATGGGCTCCATCCTCAGTGGGCATCTCTTGTGAACCTGCTGTTGTACTGTCTACAGTCCAAGACAGGCCTTAGGAAAATGGCGCATCAGCCATTGTAAGCGAGTGTGTGATTGAATGTGTGTGTGCCTCATTGGCATGACATGTGCGGGCTTTTCTCCACCTTGACTTACTCTGTAAGCTTCAAGAGGTTTGGTCAAGACCACTGCAAACTTATTTAAACAGATGGGTATTGATCATTAAATGGTGAAAGCCTGGAATAAACTTCCCATAATTCACTGGGAGGTTCACATCAATATGTGGGTGTGTGTATGAATGGATTATTGGGCATGTATGTACATTATAGAATAGGTTCAAGCACAGAGAATACAAATATTAAACATAAAAAGCATTGAGGAAGCTGGGAAAATACATATCTAAAATGAATGTGTGCTACACATAACTTGAAAAGCCTGTTCAAAGAGGTATGTTATAAAGAATATTTTATTCCTTTACTCTGAAATTTCAACCTGGAAAAAAAATGTTTCCTCCCTTTTGGCAGGGCACTATACACAAAACGAGTGTGTCATTCCGATTATTTTTTCTGGGTTTACCATTCTGTGGGCTTGATGCTTTGGAGGGCTAGAGGGCGTTTCCCTCATGCAGAGTGTGATTGGGACAGTGCTACGCTTTATTTAAAGTCCCCCTACGACAAGCAGGGATAACAGATCAGGGGTCACACTGAAGCCTGAAAGCTGTGTGCTCTGCTGTGATGGGGCCTGAACAGCCGTGATTTAGGTTAAGAACATCGGTTCGCCTGCTCTGCTGTGGCTCTATTGTTACCTATTTTACCCATGAGGTGAATTTGATCTGTGGCCACAATCCAAAGAGCACTTTCCTCTGCAGAATGTGCGATGCCCCCTCCCTGTAATTTACAGATTCAGCCCATACCCATCACCAGCCATCAGTATGAGGGATGCCACTGTCCCTTCAAGCAGGGTATACCTGAGTGGCTTCAGAGAGGCCATCAGACCTATTTAATCAGAGAAAAGAGTCCAGCGAGCAGCTAGATGATGTTACTCTTGCGTACGCCATGTCTCCTGCACGTGCCAGGGCACTGAGTGCATTTCTGTACCCAGCTGAGGCACCACCAGGCCTCCCTGTGATTGGGGCCAGGAAAATTCAGCAGTGTGGCTACACGATGGTCACATGATGTGGCAATGCGCTACACCATGTGACAGTGGACACACACTGCTTATGGCTGCCCAAGCAACGCCCTTTAGCTGATGATAAGTCACAAATCCATTATTGATGATAATCTTACTTTTAGCTTCACACAACACAAACTTGTATAAACTTCCAAAAATACCCCAGTTTTATATATATTATATTATATTATATTATATTATACCTTATTGTATAGTACATGCAGATGAATACAATGGCTTCTTGCTGAAGTTATATAACTTGACAACTTGTACACGTCTCACACATTAACTGCCCATCCAGGCAGTTAATTCCTGGATAGAATAACAAAGCCAGTTATAAAAATGCAGTTATATGTGAATCCAGGAGGACAGTTTCCTTTAGAGCCACATTTCACTGCTAGTGCTAGAAGGACCTTCTGACATTTATCTACCAAGCCTTAGAAAACTGAGCAATAAAATTTAAAATTTTAAATCGCAGCTGCCAAGCACAAGCATCCTAGTCCAGATTTCGCTAAACAGGAAAGACATTTGTTTTTATGTGGACACTTTTTTAGCCTGTTTTCCCTGTGATATTTCACACTCTGAAAGATTATGACACGTATTCTGTCACCTGTGAGATAGTGACAGTCAGAGGTCCTGTCACTTAGTCTGATCTGGACCACTTGTGTGTTTGTTACTAGACCATCTCTGTTAAAAAAGACTCAGCCAGGGAGAGGGTTGATAGAATGTATTACTGGCTCATAGCTATCATTGGCAGAAATCCACCAGACTTTATTTTATTGGGGAAGAGGAGCTGCCCCGTAGCATTGTGGGATATACTGTCACATCAGGCCAACTGTGGACATAAGATTTCACGGGTGGCCTATCAGCAAGCTGTGGGCCATGCAGAGGCATAAAATGTACCTATTTACTGAATTTACTTTTGCTGCATAACTTTAAAAAGAGCAGCGTGATGGGGACATTACAGTGAATGAGGACAGACTTCCTTTATAGAGAAGCCAGCAGATTCTGGGGTAATTATAACACCAGTCCAGCTGGGTGCTGCTATTGCCGACTTTTAGTTTGAACTGGGGAGAGAGAGGGATCAAGGTGTGATGCTTTGGCATATGCAGGGTTCAGAACTGCAAAAGAAATATTTGCATGAATATGGAGATTTAGAAGCAGTAATTCCTGATAAACGGCTCTCTCCGGGACTGTAAGCGTAGTCATGTGGCAGGCAGATGGGCAGCCGCACTGGGGGGGCCTTTCTGCGTATACAGCCACTACACAGGTGAGCACAGCGCAGCACGTAAACGAGGAAACAGTGAAGCACCCTTTTGGTGACAATGAGAAAGACATTAACCTTGGTGTGTGAGTCGGGAAGCGAGATATGATGAGGGCGTCAACGTGATGGTCTGGGGCTTATTGGGCTCAGGAGCTAACAGAAAGCATTACTTTGTGGCTTCAGACACAATCCAGGGACACCAGCACTGAGCCTTTCCTCCAAAATGGCCGCTCCCCTTTCCCGTCTCACAGAGTTTAAATCATAGCTAACATGAGCATTTATCCACGATGCCGTGTAATGGCGTACAATATTGGTTAACAAAATGCGGTACCTTGGGATTTGGGTGCACAGAAAGTCACAGCACGTTAAGGATGAAACACAGTGATAGCTGCAAGCAACTTCAGCAAGCAAAATTTCAAAGTTCCTAGGAGAGAATTTGCATTTCTCCCTTGGGGTAGGAAGGGAGGGCTGAGGAAAAGAAAAAAAAAGAAAAATGTCAAGAGAAGCCTTTGGATATCTCTGGAAGCGGCTTCTTTCAGTCCAAGGTTCTTTTCAAAGTTCAATGTTATAGAAGGTTATGGATGCCATAAAATCAATTCTGACTAGAGATAAAAGAAAGAGAAATGTAATTCTGTTGTGATCAAAGTGTTCGACTTTTTTTCTGTTCTTCTTTCACGAGGCATGTCAATTTGCTGAAATTTCATTCTTGTATTATTTATCTGAGAGGAAGACAATACTAGACGCTTAGAGGGGCTGTCTGTTTGTGCTGACTGCAATATTGCCGGGCGATTTCACGCGCATTGTAGCACGGTTTTGGCTGGCATTTAAAACCACTGCATGGCTGACTCGCTCACTCTCTCCGTGAGGTTGGTGCCAGTCTCTTAGGGGCGTGTCAAAAAAATTAAAATTGACTAAGAAGTGACACAGTAGTAGAAGCACCGTCCGCTCAGAAGAGGCCCCAACTCCTCCACGCTCTGCTGTCCCTTCCGTCAGTCGCTGACTCAAGGTCAGAAGCAACCTTGTGAAGCAGGTGTTCTCCCCGGCAAGCGGGAAGACTCCGCCTCAGAGGATTCCCAGACAGGAGCAGATGTGTGGTGATTGCCGTCAACATGCGAGGCACAGCGGGCTAAGAGAGGCCTAATCAGCACATTGTAACTCACTGTTTAATCAGCTGCCGGGGCTGAGGTAGGTAAACCCACAAAATTACCCGTTATTAGAAATCATTTCCTCCTTGAAATAATGACATTTATGAGTCCCATTTCTTACATTTCCCAAAATATGGATTTTAAAAATAACACAAATATGATGGGAATTAAAACAGATTAGAACAGATCGTATTTCCCATGAGAGACATTTAATCAATGTTAAATGGATATTAGAGCTTTGCATTTGGCCTAGAGAGCTTCGGAAAGTTGTACCACCATAAACTAGCCACCACTGCCATGGCTGTTTTACTCCATTTTTTATCTCCATGATAGCCTTTGTTTTCCCCTTATTAAGCAAATGATACTTTTTCTCCATTTCTCGGCTCATGCAAGTCCACTAAAGAGTAGGTGTCAAATCCAAACTGACAACAAAATCACCGGCATCCTTTTTGGTTATTTGGTTATACTTATTTTAGGTGTGGTGACTTTAACCAAGCAGAGAAATGCAGTTATATCTGGCCAGCTTTAGCACGTGTGGCTGCAACAGGAGACTCGGTCTTTGCAGCAGTGACCAGGGCCAAAGAGGGTGACTGCGTCGAATCACCCTGTGGAGCAGCAAGCCAGCGGTCAGAGGCAGTGACCCAGGCTGGGTCACATGACCGCACGAGATGACACGCTTCGATCTCAGCGGCCCTTTTAAAAGCTTAGCATCGCGATGGGCCAGGTCAGCCAGTCTCTGGAGAGCCTTTTTTACAGGAGGGCGCAGCGGAGCATGAACGGCGAAGCCACTATAGGGCAGCCCCACCTTCGCACCCCCCACCCCTGCCGTGAACATGCAGGTCAGAACAGTTAATGGGTTCTGATGAAAAGGGAGTGTTACCCCCCTTCCCACCGCACACACATACACACACTCTATAACCCCCCCCGTGTGCAGTTATGCATCCTTTGAAACAGACCCATTTCGGGATTCTCCTGCTTGATGGTCGAGCCAAAAAGGCAGGGGGGACCATGAAGGAGGCTGACCAGCTGTGGGAGACAGAAATGTCACCTTGTAAAAGGCAGTCACAGCTGACTGCTGAAAGGCAGCAGGCCACAGAGATGAAAGCACCTACCACATTTTACCAACAATTACCGTCTTCCTTCTGAAAGGCTGTCACATCGACCCACCCCACTGGCACCAGGGTTGATGTGTTTACCTTAATGTGTGCTGTGTGTGGTGCTATTTGTTCACCATAAATAGAGAAATATAAAACCAAAATGGGTTTTTAATGCCATGGAGGGATCACCAGGAAGTCTAGTTGTTGAACAGACTACTATTTATTATTTTTTATTTTTTACTGCAGAGTTTCTTACCATTCATCTTGGGGACAGATTAATGTGCTGCTTTATTTTTGCTGGGAAAGAGGCACAAAGGTGGTTCACAAACAAGAAAAAAATGCATTATGGATGACCAACAAAATTATAGCATTTCAAGAGAGATCAGGAAAGTGAATACAAGTACTTCCCAATAAGTGATCAGGGCAGTAACTAAGAAAAGCGGGCGTCAGGTGACACAAACTCATGAGGTCACCTGACCCCTCTTCTTGTCTGTGGCCCCTTTTTCTCCTCCAGGAAGAATTACTGACATTAGCAATGTCAAATATCACAGTGCACAGCAGACCTGTTATTTCTACAGTCTTATTACATAATAAGAGCAGGAATCATACCACCTAATACTTAAAAAGCCAGTAATGTCCCAGCATTGACTGCAGTTATGAACAAATGGCTCATAAACATGCGATTCATAACTGGAATTCCCATGGACTGCTCTCGGATATAAAGAACAGACACGCGGAGATGTTTTGCCTGTGGGCAGACAACAGTGGAGGCCTGAGGAATTCTGTCCTTCTGTGGCAAACTCTCAGGCCATCGTGGATCGATGGTCTTCCATCGAGCCACTCCCACCCTAAGGAAAAAGAAGAGGGGGGGGTCTGACCTGGCAGATAGATCACAGTGTAGGTGGTGCCTTCCTCAAAGCAGGGGTGTGCCCCTGCCACATGCACACTCCTGCTCACACTCTTGTACAGCAGGTACTATGAGACACACTGGGGCAGCACCCTGCAGCTGCTTAACCTGGTAAAATTTAAAGAAGCATTTAGCTGCATAAATTTGAATCTAACGAGTCAGCCTGCATTTCAGAAGGACGTTAATTTATCTTAACATTCCATTTCTAAGTCCTTTTCACTCTTTACTGATGTGACACTTCCCCTCACATGAGTGTTTATAAAAAATGGGAGCTGATCCAGGGTCAGTTACGATGCAGCAGCTTCCGCTAACACACGGAGTGACTGTCTCGGGGTGGGGGGGTTT
>JABFEA020000017.1:20272492-20286486 GCA_019775915.2 Cyphomyrus plagiostoma | reverse complement strand
TGAGCCTGTTTATACATGGGCCTGTTGCTGTGAGGGATTCTGAGCCTGTTTATACATGGGCCTGTTGCTGTGAGGGATTCTGAGCCTGTTTATACATGGGGCTGTTGCTGTGAGGGATCCTGAACCTGTTTATACATGGGCCTGTTGCTGTGAGGGATCCTGAGCCTGTTTATATGGGGGTCTGTTGCTGTGAGGGATCCTGAGCCTGTTTATATATGGGCCTGTTGCTGTGAGGGATTCTGAGCCTGTTTATACATGGGCCTGTTGCTGTGAGGGATTCTGAGCCTGTTTATACATGGGCCTGTTGCTGTGAGGGAACCTGAACCTGTGTAACCTTGGGCCTGTTGCTGTGAGGGAACCTAAGCCTGTTCATGTATCTGAGCTTATTATTCTGCCCGATCCAATCACCCGTGGCTCGCTGCTTAAAACCTCTGGTCCCTAAGGAGTAATAAAGTCATATTTGTTTGTAAAGCACATGCTGTTCAAGACAATGCTGCAGAACAAACATCTGCAGTACATAACATTAAAATCAACCTGCAAAGCCAAAGTTTTCACCTTGGAGAATGGTGTGAGGAATGTAGAACTTATTATTATTATTATTATTATTATTATTTATTTATTTATTTATTTACGTTATTAAGCTAATGACGGAAGGAGGACAGAGAACTGTTAGCAGCTGCCCGAGGTTGAGGCTGCTCATGCTTTGAGGTGTATTGTGACTGCCCTCTACTGTCCGCTGTGATAAATTACATAGAGAGCCTTTAAACGGCCGGCAGACAAAGCTCAAAGTGGGAAGCTCATCATCCCCAGGGGGCACAAGGCCATGGCCACCCAAGTCACCTTCAGTCCCTTTTCCCCAGACATCCTCCAGCTCAGATCATGCAGCATAGTCATACACATTAAGCATCTCTGCTTAATAACACTGAGGACACTGGTGCAAATTATCTGGACCAAATTATGGATGAACAAAGATATCACAGGAGCAAATTAACATACATACTGCATTCATACAACATCATTTTTAGATAATCCATTAGTTTTGTGACAGACATGAATATAGAGATACTGATTCCTCGTCACATGTTTGTAATCTGTAATATATATTGCTATTATAACTCTTTCAAAAATCAGTCAGCATTGTGCTGTATTCTCACTGGCCAGCTGTGAGTCTTGGTGCCGGGATTTAGGCAGATGTGTTCGGTCACCTCGATGAGGCAGCATGGAGCCACCCGAGGTGACTGCAGGCTCCTCCCCCAACCCGGTAACCACACACAGGAAGGCACAGGAAGGGCATCCTGAGTCTGGCTCTAAGGCACAGGAAGGGCATCCTGAGTCTGGCTCTAAGGCACAGGAAGGGCATCCTGAGTCTGGCTCTAAGGCACATCTGCAGGTTCACCCTCAACTGAGGAATGCGAACACCTCATATCCTCATCCCTGACCGATGTAATGCGATCCTGGAAAACTGCCAGCCTTTACCTCTGCCGAGGCATGGTTATCGACAGGGAGGCCAGGATGGGCGTGTCAACCAGAAACATGCCGGCGGCAGAGCGGTCTGGCTGGGGAGCTGGACGCAGCACAGGCGGGTGGGCCGTCAATTCCATCCTATCCACTAATATCTGGGCTGTCGGGCTCGGAAGACTAATGAACCAGCCAGTGCCAACTGGCTGCAAACAAGATGACATGTAAAATGAGTCAGTGCCCAAGATATATAGGAATATTTGAAGAAAATAGATGGATGAAGGCAGCAAACATTCTAAATTACATAAAAACAAGTCATTCTTTGTGCCTCAGGAATTTGCCTCTGGAGTATACTGTTTACTGCAAAGTATACTGTTGATTCTGGAGTATACTGTTTACTGATAAGAATACTGTTTTGTTCTGAAGTATACTGTTTAATGTAAAGTACACTGTTTATTCTGGAGTTTACTGTTTCAACCTACGTAAACAACTGTGAGGAATTTGACCGGCGTGGGATGATTAGAAAGTGCCTGCTTAAAGACAGTTTTTGAAAAAGAACCTAATTTAAACAGATCTGCTCTTTACTGCGCAGATCTTGATGGCTGACGCCTCAGTGTGAGCTTCATGGCTGCTACTCTGCTGTTTTCTTCTGGGATCAGAGGAATCAGGAGCGGCTCGCCGCTGCAGAGAAAGCACTTATCTAATCCCTTAGCTCAACTTCAGAAAACCCCCAAGACAGCCGAGCGCAGCGCTACTGTAGAGAAAAGAACAAAATCCCCGCCCTCTGCATCTCTGCGGCTTCAGTTTCTTCTCAAACTTTAGTTGTTGTGGCGGATCACGGGGAAACGGGAAGAGGAGGGAGAGAAGGAGAGGGAGAGAGAATGGAAAAGAAGGAGAAGGTGATGATCGGGGCGAGGGGAGGATTTTGCTGGACCATCTCTCAGAGGAGCCATCGCACTCCGTCAGCAGATTTGCGATGGTCCAAGGAGTTCCTCCCTAGCAGATTGCCAAAGAAGATTTACTGCTGAAGGTACCACAGCTGCTGCTTCAAAGAGCCCAGGCTTTTTATATCCGTGGCACTGAATATCGCCTTGGCCTACATGTCCCAGGCTCCTAGAGGACACGCCCGGCAACTGGCTCCAGGAGACTCCGCCCTTTTCTCCGCCGCCGCATTCTAAAACTCCGCCGGCTCCTCTGATTGCTCCCAAAAGGAAAGTTTGTCTTGCTGTTTATTTTGCTTACTGGTCCATTGGCTACCCTGACTGTCAGGCTGCTCGTTCGTTTGCTGCTTTTAAAAGGAAGCTGGCTGGCCTCTCCTGCCCACTGTGGCACTGCTGTAAGGCCGCCTCGCCAGCGGGAAAGGGGCTAAGAAATTTTTTGGACAACCGGCGCTTAAACATTTAAAATGGAAGGAATCACTTCAAAGGCCAGTCTTCAACAATTTGCGTAGCCCCCTCATTTCAATTAATCTAATGTTTTATGTGCTTACCTAGGCTGAGTTTGGCATAAAATATTGATAAGTGCTTGACGTGAGACAGAGTGTAGCCCTGTGGGGACAGCATATGTCTCATGGTGAATTTAGAGGCTGCAGAGTCAGACGCTGCCCTTCGCTGTGTCTGCAAGTTTTCAAAGTAACGGCCTCTTTATTGGGTGTGGACTTATCTGAAGGGTTCAGCGGTATTTAGTGCACTATTGCTATGGGTTCAATCCTCTGCAGAGTCATACTCTATACCCAGGAGCCCAGTCGCCTGAAAAAGAGGTCTCACTGCAGTGCATTGTGGGTAATGGCCTGACATGAAACTGAAACTCCTGCCTAGGAGGCAGCAAGCTGCTTCGTGAAACATTAATTCTCATTTTTCTCCCTCGAAAGTCATCATTATGAAAACAAATGAAGAAACCAATCGAAATAAATTTAAATAAACCCAGTTAAAGACAGTGAAAAGTCAAAAGTACAGATGATAATATGCAGAAACACATAATGAATATCAGCCAGTAAAAAACATTCCTTTAACCATCCACCAGTTCATCTTCATCATCGGACCTTATTTGCCTGTTTTGCCGGCTGTGGAATTTTTCCATTTATCTTCTTCTGTCGACACTGAGAGTCTATAATGTGCAGACACACAGATGCATAAATGATACTTGCTTTTAATTAGCAACCTGCAAGCTCGGAACGTCTCCTTTAGGTGCTTTTGGTGAAGAAACACAGAGGCAGGTCCAGCGTCGCCATCCACAGCCGACTCCCGCGAAGGCGTGTGGCAGGCAGCACACAGCAGATGCTGCTGGTCTCCTGGTGTGTCTGACAGGCGAGTGGAGAGGAGGCGAGGCCAGGCGATGCGGCCTGGTAATGAAGCACAGGCAGAGGCTGGGCTCGGTACCATTCGCGATGTTGTTTTCCGTGCCGGGTACGCACGGGTGAGCAGGGACAGTGGGGGTGATGGCTACGCACTCCAGAGTGATACACAGCACCTCTCAAGCGTGTGGGCGAGCACAGCGCAGCGACCTCACTCGTGCGGAAATGAGACATTTCTCTGCATTCCGACTTATCCAGGCTGACGTTAATTGGATTGTTTATTATGCTTGTTATGGTGCCAGACATGCAATACATAGCAAATAAAATACATGCTATAGATAGCAAACAAAATACATGCTATACATAGCAAATAAAATACATGCAATACATAAATACTGTGCTTATTTTTTTTATAACCAAACCAGAGTGCACACTGTATATCATGATATATTTTCATCAAAATAAAAACAAAAAAAGCAGAGAAAATGTCCAATTGTTTGTGTAAGAACGAGGCGATCCTTGGTCTGGGTCTTTATTCATCAGCTGATCTGATTTTTGTTATGCTTTATGTGGTGCAATGGCCTGGCCCACGTGTTGTGAGACTCCTATTAACAGTCTGTGTTCCCTGTTGTCTCCGGGAAATATTTGCTTCTTAGAAATTGCTGACAGTTATAATGTCCAGAGAATGCATGCTCCCAGCCAATGAGAATGCCAGGTTACTGGTTTGGACAAATCTGAAGTGATTTGCAACATATCCCTATGCTTTTTATATAATAGAACAGCACCCCATAATCACTGGCATTGCTGTATCCTCAGGCAGAACTTCCCATATGGCCAGCTCAGGACTTCCTGCCGGCATCCTAAGGTAACAGATGACAGCCACGACTCCATCCTGCCACACGGCGGCTTGTGAATCGTTTGTAACGCACTGACAATATTCGCCAGGTACCGCTTAAAGCACACATAATTACCATAAAATCTGACACCGCTTAATCCCCCTTTTGTAACTGGCACTGATTTACCAACAGTTTCAGTAGTCACTCTCCTCAAACAATTAAAATGTGTTCAGTCCCAGAGTAATCCAGCTTCTGCTTCGTACATTTGCTGCGGCTGCAGAGCATTAGCTTCACATATGAGGTATAATTACGCCGAGGCTGGAATTTTATAAAGCTGGTGCATTAAGTACAGCCCAGAAAATAGGAATATAGTGGAGCAAGAACTGAGTCACGGATAAGAATTCCATGCCACCAATCCATTTCACCAATTACTTATCCAGTGATAACTAATCCCGGTCCCTGGAAGCAAGGAGTTCAGGTCTGTTAGTCCACATACCCAGGGAGGCAAATAAAGGGAGCAATATGGAGTCAGCAATTCAACTGAAAGCAGATTTTTGGACAAGGGGAGGACATAACCCCAATTGCCACAGTAAAGACATATAAGCATAAAATACAACCTAGCGTGGATTGGAACCCACAACCTTTGAGTTGTGAAGCTTTTTCTGCAGCATACTTAATGTGTTATTTTTTCTGTTCATGCTTTGCATGACTGGACTGACTCTCCCATGGCTGAAACGGGGCTGGGAGGAGCAGCTTTAACTGGTAAATGGAGGCCCAGGGAACTAGCCAGCTCTCCCTAAGAACAAACCCCAACCTCAGCACATTCTGCCTTATTCATCCCGGTGGCACTGTTTGCTCCCCAAGGTGACATTTTGCCTGTGAAATGACCCTGGACGGGAGAGCTTGAAGCCGTGCCTTAGACAGTGTGCCACTGAGAAGGAAATGGGTGCAGAAAGCAATAGAAAATGCTGCAATGAAGAGGTGCCAAAATATACCACATTTTTAAATTTTGAGCAAAAAGCCAGAAGCAGGGGCTCATTTAGCATCATCTGGAAGGCAGGATATCCACTATGAAGCCCTGATCTAAATGGGTTTGCTGCGAGCGTTCTGTGGGCAAGAGACCAAACCCCCTCCCCACAGCCTACCTTCTTGAGACCACGTCACTAGCATTAGTGGGGTTACCTGCTAGAGCCATGGGTTACCTGCATGCAAGGTTACCTGCATGATGCACTCCGTGGCAGAAGATGACGTGTTTTCGGTATGATGTTAGCATGTTGACACTTGTCAGTAAAGCAAAGGAGAGTTTAGTCTGCCTCCATAGCCGGGTAACCGCAATCAGAGCCAGAATAGGAAGAATTACCCAGAGAGTAGCTGATTAAGTTTGATATCAAAAAGGCTGCAGAGATTGAGGAGCTATATTCAGAGTCACATGTTGACATCCACTCAAATGGGAGCGGGAGTGATACACTGATATCCTTAATTGATGGATTAGAACAGACCGCATCCCTGGAGACTGTCAGATCAAGGGGAGTAAGAGTGAGGGCCACACATGATAAGAAGAATTAATTGAATGGGAAATTCCCAGGATATTCAAAGGAGATTGGAAAGAGACTAGGCAGCATCCTAGAGAGGGAGAAGGGGAACTGCAGATAGACATTCATTTAAAAATCATCTTTAACAACTTAAGTACTCATGCAAATCAAGGGCTCTTGAGCTGTCGAGGAGACATGCTGAAGGCATTGGGCCAAGGGTAAATCCGAGCTACAGCCACGATAGAGTCGCATCCACACTGCTGGCAAGGTATAAGGTTACTCTCTGAGTCAAAGATGAGGGAAGGGAAACAGCACAAACCACGAATGCTTCCAGAATGCTTGTACTTTTGCATGCCATGCCTGCGATCACTGAGATGCAGAGACCGGTAATGATTCATCTAAACATGGAGAGCACCTCTTGTAGCATAATGAAGCCAGAAGGGAATAAAACTAAGGATTAAAATGGAAAGAGATGCATATTTGTACACAGGCTTTAGATAGTTTGAGTCTGATGTTGGGGAATCCAATGAAGGATTGGCACAGTCAACACAGCCCAGAACAGAGTGATAAATATACAAGACACCTTGACATTCAAACAGAAGACGGGCCCCGAAAAATCTATATCCGGTCAGCACTTTCCCATGGATTTATATCTCCAACAGAACAGTACATCAAATCGAAAGCTCTGGTAATGTTGCACAACTAAATGCACCATTGACATAGAAGAAGAGAGAACAGCATACTTTTCATTATGGCTACATTTCTCATTCTGCTGCCAGGTGTCTTTTTTAACAAAGCTATATGCATTGTTCACAAATGTTACATTTTAGCTGGTGGGGATATGAGTGAAAGAATTGGAGCCTACAGCAGTATATAACCTGCATCAATATGTACTGGGCCAAAAAAACAGCAGCTGAGTGCCACTTCCATCATAAATCTCTCATAAATCTGATGGCGACGTTGGTCGGGGGATCACAACTCATCCGGAACGAGGTACCTTATCAGCTTCGCCCTAGAGAGACATTCAATCACAAGAGAGGCTTGTTTTATTTTTAATTCAAGGGGTGTTTGAGTCAGATTAAAAACAAACAGTTGTAATATTACCTGAGTACAAAAGCAAAGGAAAAAAAAAGAACATCCAGGTATTTGCAGTAGAATTTTGTTTCTTGTTTGTAAACATCGGGATTGAGGCCTTTGTCGATGCGTGCCTCCTCTTTTCAAATGAATAATTGATTGAGGAATTTTGAAAACTGTGCAACAATGCAATATCTGCCTCCGTTTGCATGCACACTCACATTCCCATGGATTTGGGTGGTAACTTCTCCATTCTGTTTACACACCATCTCCTAGGCACGTATGATGCTGCCTCAGCGAACCTGCCACATTTTCCTCTCCTCTTTATTACCACATCATTTTTCCTCTTTCCCTTCCTCTCATGCTCTCATCCACAAATCATGCAACACATCTAAGACAGTGACAAACTTTAATGACCAAAGCCAAACATTTCAATATCTCTCCGAATCTCACTGGCTCCTAGGTGGGATATGAAGGCCTTGTTATCGGCCTATTTTCTCTTTGCCATCTCTTTCCATCAGTCAGCAGAGAGGCAGAAACTCAGTTACAAAACAATGGGATGAATGGATGAACCTACACACAACACAGCCACGCCAGGATCTCAACTTCTGTTGTTCCGCAGGAGCCGAAACCACCTGCACCATCAAATGCTCTGATTCTGGAGGCAAATGAGAGGGTGTTTTTTTGGAGATGTGTAGCATGCACTGTAACAAAAGAAGCTTTTCTTTACATCTGCGCTGTGGGCATAAATCCAGGAGCTTGAAAGATACTCGCTAATGTGCAAACATCGAAGCACTCACAGTCTAACACTTGCAGAGAGGTGCATTTGAATTCAGGAACGCTGTGAGCCGCGAGAGGCAGGGGACAGCAATGGGCTGACTTAAAGTGACAGTGTGCATCACCATGGCGATTGATCATCTGCCCTGGGCACAACAAATGCCTCACGTAATGAAACTCAGATGACTGGGATTGGATGGATCACCTCATTAGGCTTTAAATAGAGTTTAGCTAAGAGCCTGGATAGGTTCAGCCAGTGCCAGGAGTTTGCAGGTCATGTGACCTCGTAACAGTCTGTTTTTTGATTCTCATTCTTTGTATTCAGTTTATTTTAGAAAAGGTTTTACTACATTTCATGGTGTAAGTCCATTCCACATTTTGAATTTGTTCATAAAGTCATTCTGGTTTCGGTTACATTTCCACTCTGCTGAAGTTGCTCCCCAAAGGCTGCAGTATCGTCCTGCACAGAGCTCATTCTCCCTCTGAATAGCCTTGGAAATGATGATGGGCCCTGGCCGAGACAGTGCTCACATACAGTGTGATGGCCCCTCACAAAAGGCACCTTTTGTGTGCATATTTTTAAGTAACAAACCCCAGAAATTGCATGAACAACCATTTTGTGGTTGGCATGGACACGCACATGCACACCTGTCTGTGTGTATCCGTGCGTTTCCGTATTTTGTAAAAGCCATTGAAAAAGTATATTATTTTATTCCCAAAGGTTTGCTACTTGTATCGTGAATTAATAAAACACCCTTTTACAAACCAGTTTCCAATATATGAAAGCGCAATGTTTTTAACAATTCCTTCTGCATTCTAGGCTTGTGTTTGAAAAAGCCTGTATATCACCCTCAGCTTTTTTTAAATTTAGTTTTATTTCACAATAAAACTCAAGGCCTACCTCATGTCACTGGGCAAATTGCTTTAGCATTTACCTCCAAAAATGTCAGTTGTTTGTTCCAGTTATAAAGAATAGGTCACATGTGAACTCAATAGGGCACAGTCACAAGTTAGCACTGCACAGAAAAAGACTTTACCAGGGCAAACTGTTCTCATGTTGGTATTTCATTGAGAACTTCCTGTAAGGTTTGTCACTTGTTTGTACCCCTGCTGTGTTTGAATGTACTTACTTAAAAAAGCATCTAGAAAACTCTGCTGATTCATAAAGTGGAAAATGCACTCTGGGAAATTGCTGTGGGTATTGTCAGAGTTAATGGACTCTAAAGCTATACTGAGAATTATAGCAATATATTCATAAATTAATATTTATTCTTTTTTTGAAACTTCCTGTAATTGTGCAAATGCCTTGTTTTTTGATAACTATGACTAATCCTCATTGCACTTTAAATAAAAATGACAAAAAAAAAAAGATATAGGCAGCGAAGTTTGATTTGCTCCAGTCAAGGTTGTTAGCCTGCGGTTTATCTCACAGCTTGTCTGTTATATGCTGTTAGTCCAAGCTACAGCCATCCGGCCCGTGATCTGAGATCTGATGTAGTGTCACTAGGAAATAGTTATCCCTTCTTCAAATGGGAGGGATTGGGCAGTGTGAAATAAACAACGAGCCACATTAAAGCGTATGCTGCCTGGTTTTGGTTGCTCTCCTTCCTCCATGTCCGAATGGGTAGTGGTACTGCATGACATGCGGTGAGCCGTGTCAGTCTGCTTCACCCATTAAAGTGACACTGTACATATGGCCACGGATCTCAGATCAGCCCTGAAGTGAGTCCAGCGTTACCTTACAGATGGAAAAACTTCCTGCGATTGAAATACGTTGCACAAAATTGAAGCTGATTAAGAAAGATGGCGTTGTTGCGGCCCTATGCTCCACCACGAGACTACAGGATTAGCAAGAAGAAAAATATACATTTAAAAAGTCAGATCAGGTATATTCAGAAATCTATTCTTACCTCTATTCCTTTTACAAATATAATAATACATAGTATTTGCAGAAAAACCATTTGTAGTAGTAATTAATAACACAGAGAACTGTGTTAACCATATTTCAGTTTTGGAAATAGCCTTTAACCTCCTGAGTCCCAGGTTTTTGTTTGGTGTGCATGTTTTATTTCCTTTAGCTATTTGGGATTAGTAGAACCTCATAATCATAAAAACCAAACATATTTTTTTTTAACAATTAATAGTTTTAAACAAAAAATGATGTCCTTATATGAGGACGTAGGGTATCAGGAGGTTAATAAGGAAAGACATATAGAAGACGCTCAGTCTTTCAGCTTTACAAGAAATGTTCAGCAAATTTAAAAGAGCGGTTTCATTATACATATACAAACCTCTCACCTCATACAGATGCATCCGCCTTGTGATACGGCATCTCGGCCAAGGACACTGTGGGGCCTGACCCTGAGGTTACCGTACACCTTTCACATCAAAGGCAAGGATAGGCAAGGCAGGCATGGGGAAAACCAAAAGGGGCTTTATTAAATGAAACAGGACCACAGGGGATCAAAACAGGGTAGGCAGGATCAGGCGAGAATACAGAACACAGGGCAAACTATGGAGCACGTGCAAGCCACAATATCAGTCACTGGAGGGGCACCTGGGGTGATCCACATAAAGGCTGTAAAGAGAGGTAATATTAAACAAGTAACAGGTTCATTATATCCATACAATGGAGGGAATGAGGGGGAAGGAAGGCAGGGTGTGACAACACCCTGTATGGGATGCAGGTTACACACATGCTACTGCCAGCTTATAGAATCCGCATAGCCTTAACTGCATGTCTTTGCATTGTGAGAGGAACTTGGAATATTGGGAGGAAGCCTGCATGGCATTGGGAGAACATGCAAACGGCCCACATACGGAGCAACACGTGGGAGGGAGTCAGCGCCCCACCCTGGCAGCTGTGAGGCAGAGCTGCCCACTGCGCCTCCCCCACACACACCTTCATCTGGCGACTAAAAGCCTCGTCTCTCTGATACATACGTTCTCTTAATTAAGCTTTACTGTGTTGCAAAGTCTCTCAAAATTTTAAACGAGTGGGATTAAACGAGGGAGCCTGAAAATGAACAAATACATTTTTTTTTTTTAAACCACTGTTTAGACTTCAGATTGGAGTGTTTCTGAATGTTGGGGCTCGGCAGGAAAGCAATAATTTGCATCCTGATGTCGAAGCGGAGTTGCTGGGCCTGGCCTCCCCTTCCGCACTTCAGCGTGTCCTGCCTGTCTTTGCTGGCTCTCCTCTTCATATCATCATGGGCTGTGATTACCATCTGTTCATGGGCAAAACCCCTACTGGAGAGGCTTGTCAGCTGATCGCTGCTACAGGCAGATGAAAACCTGGAGGGAAGCACAGGGAGGGGAAGTAGGGCCACACAGACTGAGATAGAGTCCCGCCTTTCTGTGCTAGAATGCACCGCTGTATGCACTAACCGAACAACTTCATTAGCTATCATTTTTACAGCTCGAACTGTGAGAAGAAAAAACTAAATTATACTGAAATCTGCATAATCAGAAGCTATTATTATGTAAAATTGCATAACAGTTTCACAGGAATCACATGTTTGAAACAGTTCAGAAGCTAGGGATGAAATTTACTGAAGTATTTACCACGTGAAGTGCCGCGTGGATCAGTGCCACGGACGGTTACAGTGTGGCCGCTCTTTGCCAAAGCCGCGTGCCGCGTGTATCAGACCCACGGACGGGTACAGTGTGCCCGCTCTTTGCTAAAGCCGCGTGCCGCGCGGATCAGAACCACGGACGGTAACAGTGTGCCCGCTCTTTGCCAAAGCCGCGTGCCGCGTGAATC
This sequence comes from Cyphomyrus plagiostoma, assembly GCA_019775915.2. NCBI lineage: Eukaryota > Metazoa > Chordata > Actinopteri > Osteoglossiformes > Mormyridae > Cyphomyrus > Cyphomyrus plagiostoma. The sequence goes on along the minus strand of JABFEA020000017.1, from coordinate 20,274,750 downwards.
AGAACCACGGACGGGTAGAGTGTGCCCGCTCTTTGCCAAAGCCACGTGCCGCGTGGATCAGACCCACGGACGGTTACAGTGTGCCCGCTCTTTGCCAAAGCCGCGTGCCACGTAGATCAGAACCACGGACGGTTACAGTGTGCCTGCTCTTTGCCAAAGCCGCGTGCCACCTAGATCAGCGCCACGGACGGTTACAGTGTGCCCGCTCTTTGCCAAAGCCGCGTGCCACGTGAATCAGAACCACGGACGGTTACAGTGTGGCCACCCTTTGCTATAGCAGTGTGTCATGCAGTTCAGCACCATGGAGAATTACAGTGTGACTAGTCTTTTTGTGCTTGGCATGCTGTTCATATTAATTGTTTATTGTATATAGCACATTTTGACTGCACAAAAGTGATTCCATGGAGGATAATGTGAACCTATGTGTCAGGCTCTACCTTTTACAAATCATGTAAAAGCAAAAGCATATTTCTGAGTTCACTCACTTTCCACTTACCATTGACTATACTGACACTCATCCTTTCATGCCTGCATCCTTGGCTGAGAGTGGAATGTGAAGAGGTATATTTAAATCAAACACTCAGTGAAGTTCATTCCCGTCTGCTTTTAGCTCCAGGAAGAGTGTGCCATTATGTCTAATGTGAACGACCACATCATGGCATTTCTTGGCTGAGACATCTGTAGAAAAATGTTGGCCACAACTTCCATCAGCGCCATGAGTAGAGGCCATTACCAAGATTCTTCTTTCTTTCGTTTTCTGGGGTTTATTTATGCAAGATAACTGGCATTTTTTGTGATTTCCAGACACTTAATGTATACAGCACCAAAATCTCCAACACCAACCCCATAGTAGGCTGTGATATTTATCGTATTTATTTGGAGGGAATCTTCTGTACAGAGACGCACTTAGGCCTTCCATGCATTTTTAAACTGAGACTTATTACCAGAAGCCCCACTTAGAATGGCAATTAGATGCCAGAGTCTGGGGAGAGAGAAATGATCAAATTTGGTATGCAGAGAGGTAGCCAAAGTTAATGGACTTTAAAATCGACAGAGTGCATTGAATTACTCATTAACATGGTCCTTAGCCTTGCGATGTAGATTTTATTTTAAAGGTCAGTCCAAATGTCAACATAAAATTGTAAATAAAAGACACATTCATACTAGACATGCTGTGGTCTGCTCTCTGAATAATGGACGGTTGGAAAGGCTATGATTCAGGTGAGCTTTAATGGCTCTGTGGGTGCCACTGGGTGGAGGTGAATCTGCCATGTGACAGTGGAGGGTGGCCTTCATTAATGACGGGAAAGGGAGCGTAAACATACGCACAGGATGTGTTTACATGGAGTGTGACAGTACGCATAACCAGAGCAGGCCCCTTGAAACCCCTGCTGGCCAGACACTAATCAGAAGGCCTTGGAGAAGTGGGATGCAATGCAAAGAAGCTACTATTTCCATTAGGAAGCCGGGAAGCCATCTCCTGCTTACATACATGACACAGAAGAACATATCTGATGGTGAAAATGACGATTATTACCAGAACGACAACAACTACAATGCAACAAGGATGACGATGACAGCAACAACAACAACGATAATAATAAATAATAATAATAGAGCAGGGCTGCCTCCAGTGTTGGGTTAATGAAAAGTAAGAAAAAAATATATATTTTGTTAAAGTGAAATAATACGGAAGCATAATGCATTCACTTGAGAAAAAATAATTCTGCTCTGTTTTTCTGAATTAACGAGATAATTATCTCAGAATTTCTGAATTAACGAGATAATTACCTTGGAATTTCCGAGATAAAGCTTTCATGTAAAAAAAAAAAGCTCTGTTTTTCTGAATTAACGAGATAATTATCTCGGAATTTCTGAATTAATGACATAATTATCTCGGAATTTCCGAGATAAAATTTTCATGTAAAAAAAAAATACGCTCTGTTTTTTTGAATTAACGAGATAATTATCTCGGAATTTCTGAATTAATAACATAATTATCTCAGAATTTCCGAGATAAAGTTTTCATGTAAAAAAAAGAAAACGCTGTTTTTCTGAATTAACGAGATACGGTTTCTATGTAAAACAAAAAAAAAACGCTGTGTTTTTCTGAATTAACGAGATACGGTTTTATGTAAAAAAAAAAAAAGCTCTGTTTTTCTGAATTAACCTCAAAAAAACTCCCATTTCGCCTACTTTAGAGCAATGTCACTCCTTAGATTAATACAGTTTTATTTTGGTTTGGGTTTGAAACACTG
>JABFEA020000017.1:20236469-20256503 GCA_019775915.2 Cyphomyrus plagiostoma | reverse complement strand
CAACCATGCCACGCTCAAAATTGCTTAAATCACCTTTCTTTCCCATTCTGACATTCAGTTTGGAGTTCAGGAGATTGACACCCCTAAATGCATTGAAGCAACTGCCATGTGATTGGTTGATTACTGCATTAATGAGAAATTGAATAGGTGTTCCTAATAATATATATATATATATATATATATATATATATATAATGACATCTACAACTATACAAATCAAGCAATCAGCTAATGTGTATGTTACATGGACACATTTACATGTCTGTGTTCATTTCTTTGTGAGCAAACACCAGTGGAGAATATGTTTACCTTGCTGACCATAATGTAGTTATTTTTTTAGTGAACTACCTGAAATTGTTCAAGGGTAAAACAGCATCCTCCTAGGACTTAAACCAGCTACCTGCTGGCTAAGCATTACATAACCTGTCTGGCAAGCTCTGCACAAGGAATGTCAAAGAACAGTTTAGTAACAGCCCCTAGCTTCTTACGAGTCATAAACAAAAAACAGAACCATTGTCTTACAGAAGTAACAGTGCAGAGACAGATTGTGTTCATTTTATATTTTTATTTTATACTGGTGAAATAAAAAAAACACAAGGAAGCACCTGTGTTAACTAAATAATTTATTAAGTCGAAGTAGAAGAGGTAATAACATTAAAGTGGATCATGCTGTTCTAGACAGCGCTCTTGACAAAGAAAGTGACTTTGGCACGGAATAAAGGCGACATCACTGGCTCAGAGTGGACCTTTAGCCAGGCACAGCTCCACAAGCACAGCGCCACATGGCATGACCACGTCGCTGCCGTTATTTGGCTGTCAGCATCCCAGCATCCCGGGATACTGCATCTCTATGTAGCTGTCAGCGATGAGACCGTGGGACTGTGAACAGCAGCAGCGTACTGACCCACTGTCTGGACAGAAAAGTGATATTCTGCCCCCTGGGACGCCACACTATCTTCTTTTTTCCCCGTTTTACTCTAAGTCATTTGCGTTTCCCACTCAACTGGCTCGAAGGACCTGAATCGCAACATACCGAAAGGTCATCAGAGACAACAGCAGAGCGCAGAGCTCTTTCAAAGTAGAAGTCACAGCGCCACACAGTGGATAGGAGGACCCAGGGTAGCTCCTCAGCTGGTGTCATCCCGCATGGCGCGACCCGATTTGCTGAGCACTGAGCTCAACTCTTGCAGCAGGCTGGGAACGAGCTGAGATTGCTGCTTCAAAGTTGGCATATTGGGCTGGGTTCTGTCTTGGCTGACGAGATACCTAAGCTGCCAACTGGGCATCTGACACGTGGCCTCATCCTTCTTCCTGTGGCTGATGAGACACCCAGCTGTGTCTTTTGGCTTCAAGCAGTCAGCCACCAAAGCCATTCTCTGGTGGAACGGTGCATTGGAGATGTCGGTACAGGCCTCCTGGGGCTTTGGTGCCACCGGTGGAAGGCTCTAGAAGGTGAGACATGAGTCAGAGAGGAACGGGCTTCACAGCGACATCACAGTGGGCTTCAGTAATAGTGTGGATTATGAGGCATTTCTTCATGCTAGGAGTGTGGGTGTTTTTTTAAACACAGAAAATGTATACAAGCATAATTATAAAAGCGTTTGTACATCTAAAGAGCGCCATGGGAACAGAGGAAGTGGGTCAAACAAGGAGCCACTGCTTCACATCGTATACGAAATCTAATCTAATCTAATTACTGTCTCGTTTCATTTTCAAAAGACTTTCCTTTTTAAGAATAATTAAAAAGTCATGCAGGAGAAGAGATAAAACCTCTTTTTTGTGCTTTTCCTCGTCCTTCTGCATATTGCTCTGGACTGCCGTCACAGTGCCCCCTCTGGCGTTGCTCTGAAGTGCAGGCTGCCGATGAATCCTCCCTGCAGGCCATGCTTCTCCGCCATACTGCAGTGGGAAATGCAGCAGGTGCATCCGAAATTGCATACTTGCACAGTTATTGTAGTATGTACTATATGTATGCATGAGAACAGTATGCATGCATTCAGACATACTGTAGTCACCATCTTGCGCATTACCTGACCTAGATGTTTACATTGTACTTAGATGTAGTTCGAGTCCAGTGTAAATTTTAAATGGTTTAAAACATCAACAAAAGAAATACACATTTTGAGTAAAGATATGTAATTGGGTATTGTTTTCTACTTAAATGTGTACAAAGATGGCACTTCCTCCACCATCTTGACTTAAATTTCTAAGAAAGTCATGATCTATGTCTCTGTTGCAGCTCCAGAAGCCTTGTGGGATACCAGAGCTTCCACCAGTTGCACACCTGAGAATTTTGCAGAATGTAGTAGGCCACCCAGGTACCATTCACCTACTGTCTCATCCATACTGAAGACTTGGAGATACCGCTTACGTTACATACTATATTTTGCCTACTACACCGCGAACAAACATGCTATCGTGTTTGCACCCGTTGCCTATCAGCACAACGACGTGAGTCTGTGATCCCGTGTCCCATCCCGGACATGCTCAGCACCCGGCAGATAGTCCACCATTGGAGACAATGCAGACCGCGTGGATGTCGGATCAGCAGCTGGACAGACTGCTGCCATCCAGAAATTCACAACTCGGCCGAAATTATAGAGAAATCAGGGGGAGACTGATGGAGACAGACACTTAACTCAGGATGAGTTAGTGCTCCATGGTCAGGACAGGGTGGGACGAGGGGGGGGGGGGTGTGAGCCATGGCATTTGTCCTAAATAACTCACTCTCCGCTTCTCACTCTCTGTATCCTTATGTCATACTATTGACGGCACAGAGGTGGGGAACTAACCGACTTTCTGTCATCCAATCATTCAAATCACCCACTAAAAAATATTTTGCATCACTGTCCTTATATGTCAAATTGTTCTTAAACAGCCCCCAAATTCAACAGACAAATCTGTCGATCCAACCAATATGAAAATCGTTTAAAAAAAAAAAAAAAGGTACAATTTTGTTTCTAATGACAGGAGTCATGCTACAGTTTAGCCAGGTACTGCAGTTACTTTTACGCGAATAACCTGCAAGCGTGTGACGTGACTGGTACAGTAAAGCCATTCCAGCAGTGATTCCAGCACATTCTTTAATTTAGAGGCAAAGATAGTACCGACGTGCTTTGGGGCTTCCGCTACACTTCTCTCCGAGACATAACAACTTGTCCTCTCCCAGTTTCCTCAGTGACCTCTGAACCCCAGCAGTTTCGGCACGCCACTCATTTAATCTGCACGAAAGCAATTTGCCGGTCTCCATGGAAACCGCGCCGGCAAGGAGACCAGCTAATGGGTGGCGGATGGATTCTGAAACAGAGGGTTTAAGAAAATCCAATATCTGCTGTTAGCCTTCCCACAAATCCCATGGGCACAGAGGCTGAGGCAGGTGGAGGCATTAGCTGAGGCACCCGGAGCCTGCTCTGTTTCAGAAAAACTGGCTACTACAAAAAAAATCCCTCAACAGGCATTCAGTGTTAGGAGAAGAGGGGAAAGCTTGTGCTATTGATTATCCAATTTGAATGCCCATGGTACTTAGGAAACAGACTGACTTCCGCAAACTTCACCACAACACCCAGTATACAAAGCGCATACATTTACCACCAGAGACAGGCCACCAGAAACAAACCTACATGCTGGTACACAACCACTGCCCTCTATGCTATATATAAAGTCAAAGAAACACAAATAATTAATCAGTCCATTTTGTGCTAAAGGTCCAACAGAACTACCTACCCGTACAATTCGGTAACAGGCAGGAACAAAAAAAGCCAACAAAAGTGTCTTAAAACATCTGTAGGTTTTGCTTGAAGTTGCATTATTTATATCCTGCCTTGTAAGCCTGTGACAGTAATGGCACTTAACTAGGGGCTGGGGGGTGTCTGAAACCTTGTGAGCCTGTTCGCAAGAACAAAGCCACTTTGCAGACTTGCTATTTGTGTTCACCGGACGACCTCAAATCCTTTCGACTCATTTATTTGTTGTCTGAATACTAGGGCAAATGGAAATCCATTCATTCGACGGTAATTCGGAGGGAAGAATGTCATTGTATTTGGCGAATTTGAGCAGAATTAGAACGCTTCAGGAAGACACGGCGATCAGTTGTACTATCGTATTCATTTCCACTTGAACTTTTTTCGTACTATGCATCTTATTCTCTGAACATTGTTTTGTACTTTTCCAAACTACTGCACATACAGTCAAAGTGGTTTATCTGCATAGTATATGTATATTTGGTCAGACAAAGACGAGTTAACTGAATATATATAAATGAAGAGTAACAACAAAAGGTAACGCCTTCTCCAAAAAGGTACTGATATCCTGACAGGTGGCTAGAACGGCGTTTCAGTTCATCAAACCATGTTACATTTCATAACTAACTGAATTAATTAAGTCAGAGGTGCTTATTAGCTAAACATGGGGTGCTGGGGGTTAAGTCAACAAATGCATGGATATATTAGGACGGTTACTATAAATACTGGGGTGACTTCAGGAGCGTTAACACACTTTGACAGACCCCTATAGAGATAATTTAAGCATAACCTCCTTTGACAGCCTTTTGAACAGTCCTGTATATTCTGATATAAAATAGAAATGAAGATCAGTAATTGGCTGGATGTCTGCTTAACCACCAGTGTGACATACTCATTTTGTTATCAGAGTATATTTAAAAAATCTGAACTGGGCAGCAAATGGCACTGGGACCAGCGTATGGAATTACCTTCACCCTGAGGATCTCCGTCACCCACTTCAGCTGTGTCTCCTGGTCCACGCAGCAGAAGAACCTTCATGGCCGCCAGGGACAAATGAATGGAGAAGGGTATCTTTCAAACAGGTGTCTGTTGCCCACAAGTCCTCACTGACAAATCGCCTACCCTCTACCGGTCACCCCTGCCACTACCCCACATCCCCCCCCCCCCCCAACCCTGACAAGCAGAATGTGCTGAGGCAGACAGGCAACCTTACTTAAGCAAAATAACATGGGGGGTGGGGGGGCTTTCATCTGCTGCTTTGCACAGGAAGGCAATTCTTTGATGTAATGAGAGCCATGAAAAAAAAAATCCCATGGGACCAAGTGTCGCTTCATAATGTTGAGTAGTGAGGAGGAGCTGTAAATGTGAGGATGCTGGACCGGGTTCGAAGGCACCGCTGAGCGTGTCCTGACTCTACTGCATGCCTCCGCACACTGCCTGATAATGACTGTCAAAGACAGCAATAAACACGATGCAGGCTTTTTGGCACCATGTTCACTTTGTGTCGGTTAGCTATTATATGGTGCATATTCTCCATTTATTTGAATGTTTATGCAATTAAATTATGTACATATAATATATTCATTCCGTAATGTTTATACTATTAGACGGAGTTTATTTACCATGATTATTTTTTGACATTTACACCATTATGTGATGTTTATTTAATGTGAATAGTTTGTAAGATTTATAATATTAGATGGTTTATATTTAACATGTTTATCTTGTAACATTTATTCTACTCCTTTTGCTCACAGATGGTAGATACAGTTTCAAACTTGCTCCCTCAGTGCATCTGATCAAAGGTCCACATTAACATTAACAATAAGACTAAGACAGGCCGTAGATCACCAGTTTTTGTTGCCTGCACTTCTGGGCTTGTTGCTGTGTTACGAGCCCATCGCAGAATCATACAGGCCCTGACATCTCTCTGACAGGCAGCATTAGGCCAAAAACGCATCTCCCGCCCTGGCTCGATGCTGTGCTTTATACACACATCATGAAAAAGGAGAATGGGAAGTCTGGCATGTGTCCAGTTTTGTCAGTGACTGTTGGAATGAGAGGCTGTAAATCAACAGCTTTTATAACCTGGCAGAATCTCCAGCCACGATGGGGGTGCAGTGTGTTATGTGACTCTATGTCTGTGCTCTAAGATCGATCAGTCAAGTCTTTTATTAAAATATGTATTAATAATAGTGGAAAAAGTAATTTTGTAATTTAATGGGTATTTAGATACTTACCATTGATGCTTTTCTGTGTAAACCGTAAATCCCCAACTATTAAGAACACAAATAAAAAAACAACACCACAATTAATTGATGGTATTTATCCAGTACCTATGTTCTTATGGATTGAATGGCCTTCAGGAAGACCCTGTTTTGCAACACAGATAACAGACTTCTAAGTGGCCCATGAAGAGTTAAAGAAGCCAGTCATGTGCCATCCTGGTCCCTGGGGGTTTGCTCTTTTGGGAAGCACCACAGTGACGGATACTGAGCAGAAGCCAATAGGAACAGCGCTCCAGGAAAGGAAGGTGCACATTGCACTTTAGTTAATCATTACTACAGCAAATTCTTTCAATCAGAGCAGAATTAACTTATTTACTAGATAAACAGCTCAAAACCAGCTTCAATCGTCATCAAAAAAAAGGATGCAGACAGTTGCTTCATAATAGGATGCTTCCTAAATGCATCCATTAACATTTAAAAGTAATATTGAATGTATAATTTAGTTCAGCATTGCTTTCAAACGTTAATTACAAGCATAAAGCAATGGATTTTTCATGAAAGAATCCGTGGATAAATAAGCCACACAACGGTACAGCAGCAGCCCCACTGGGGAATGAAAATAGGGCAGTCTTCATGGTTAATACCACTAATACCTTAACCGCTAACTGAACCATCAATGGGGCTGAAAAAGAGCCAGGGTAGGTTGTAATGGCTGGGGCCCACAGTGTGCGGATCTCCAGCCTCCTCACGCGGTCCTAAAACACACGAGGCCAGACAGCCCTCCGGCTGAATCTCATACACTCTCCCAGCTTCTCTCTGATGCAACAAATGAAAGGAGCAAGCAAAAAGGAAAAGCAAACTAACTCTTTTTGCAGAGAAAATAACTGAACTCCAGGCAGCGGACAGAAAGGCCCTGAAAGAGGAGACACTGTGAGGAGACAGCAGCCTTGAGGAGGCACTGTGAGGAGAGATTGGCTGTGAGGAGACACTGTGAGGAGAGAGCGGCCATGAGGAGAAACTGTGAGGAGAGAGCGGCCATGAGGAGACACCATGAGGAGAGAGCGGCAGTGAGGAGACACCACGAGGAGAGAGCGGCAGTGAGGAGACACTGTGAGAAGAGCGGAAGGAGACACACTTTTTTCCCGGCGCTTTCCGTGGGAAAATCTGCAATGTGCATTTGCTGTAGTGCGATCTAATTGAATCGGTTTAATCACAGGCAGATGTGGCTTTGGCTCTGATTCGAGATCTAGGAAGAGCAGGGAGGGCAGCATGTACCAGGGAAGAGCGGCGCGTGCAATTAGAGGCACGTGGAATCATCACCGAAGACAGGCTATAATGCAAAAATAATGAGGCTGCCTCGTGGTGCTATATTTATAAATACAGCTTTTACTTTCAGCCTGCTGAAAACGCATTCTTTCACATGAGGCTTCATTGTATAATAATTGAGGAGACAAAGCTAGACCCCTGCAAGCCCCAGACACAACTGCTGTAAATTTAATTTTCTGAACTACTCTGCGAACACTTTCATTATCTCACCTTGTTGGCGGTTTTATCCGTTTCCTCAGGCCAAAGTAGCACTTCGCTGACCTCAGCAAAACCTCTCTCTCCGGTTTAGTGCTCTGGAACGAAGGTTTTAGTGTTACACACGAAAGTGTCTTTGGGACCACATACTGCACACCTCCACATTCATACAACTAAATTATAAATTGCTTGATTTACGATGCTCTTCAAAATGCATTAGTGCTAATGCAAACAGTTCAAATATTAATTTCATTATGACTGCTTTTATAATATTATAACATTTATTGCATAGTGGCTCAAAAGGGTTGCAGGTCAGGGGCCATATCTGGAAGGTTGTGGGTTCAAACCTCGGGGACCGCAGAGCTTACAGGTTACAAATGGCCCCTGAGCACTGTCCCCAACCCCAGCTACCCCAGGGATGCTGGCTGACTCTGATCTCTGACTACAATCTTGTACATTACTCTGGACAAATGTGCCTGCTGAATAACATTAAATATGGTTCTATGGTGTTAAAGTCCCAAAGCAGGCTTTGTGCTCCACAACACCAAAGACGACGTCTGATCAGTATTAATTCTGCTGCTGCAAGACTATTGTCCCCCCAGAAATGAACATCGGTGATGTTATGCTGTCCCACAAGTATGGCAGGACCTGGTACTACAAAGTCATCCGGGCTTCGACCACTTTCCTGTGGGTCTGCCCAGCCTGGGAGGGAAGAACTCAGGTGAGAGTGTTTTGGAAATGATCCACCAGACAAACCACAGTGTGGCTTTGCACATCTCTGTCACATCATCACACAGTTACAGAAATGTAGAGGTAGCATGCTTAACTCCTCAATTAGCACCTTTGCGCTGCATGGAAACGCACTGGAAACAAAATGCACTGGCACTCACTTTGAGGCTAAAGCCTCACCTTGAGCCTCCATGTTCCTTCATTTACGCGCTAATGCTTTGCTACCATATTGCTGCAGACTAGTGCTGATCCTATAATTAAAAAGTACCTTCCTTCTTACTTTGCTGCTTATTTTTGTATTTATACGCATATATATGACGCGAGCAGTAAATCTATAGAAAATGAAATGATTGTTGCCAGTGGCGCGTGTGGTGGACGAGAGGCCAGGGTGGGGGGATGAGCTGCATCAGGCAGTGCACAGCCCCATCCGATGGTTGAGTAAGGACAGGCCATGGGGAACCTGCTCCATGGAGGGTCCATGTGGGGTATTTGGGATGGGCTCTCAAACAGCCCAGGAACATCAATCTGTCAGCTCTCTCATCACCAACACATCAGCCACGAGTAACTAGTAGCTGACAGGGCACGGAACAGAACATAAAAAAATGATTTATTCATTTTGCACTGCACTGTCATGCCGTGCTGCAGAGTGACTACGGAAGCAGAATTAATTCGATCGAGATGTTTCATTTTCATTTTCTTTCAGCCTTTTCAGAATTTCCAAAAATTTGTCCCGCACTGTGTCCTTGTATTTGGTTAGCTGGAGATGTCTTCATTTATCAAACTATCACTCCTCACACTTTCTAAAAGACTATAATGCACAATTGCCCTGACATGTCTTAAAAATAGGGCTCTGAATTAATACATAAACAAAAAAAAAATCAACTAATTGACCATGCAGTTTTCTGGGATCAATTACCATTAACTGCACCTAAACTTAAAACTTATAATCATAAATATTAATACACTGAATTCCCAAGTTAATGCTATATTAGTACAAATGGGAGTGTATGGGGTCACTGTCACAAGTCATTACCATAGCATAAATTTTGTCAAATTTTTTTTAAATTAGTTTGTATACAGACTCAAATTATACAACTTCATTGTCTGATCTGTCGATTCTGCCTCTGGGGTACTTCATCAGTTTTGTTCTGCTACCATTTATTTCAGTAATAAGTATTTAATCAAATCCAGGGCAAGTGTTACTGAGAGAAATGCTTATCATACAATTGATTGTTTATCAATCAAAATGGGTTACATGCACTAAAGTTGAAAGATCTGAAACCACTTACTGTAGTTTTGTGTTACTGATTTTTGGCTACCTATTTGGGGAAAAGTTTTAATAATCAAATCAGAGCAACAAATGACAATTTAAATACACCTAAAAAGGAATTGACAACTACTCTACACAAAAAACAATGTATTTTCACTGTAATGTTTTTTCTCCAAAAAAAAATCTTAAATTCATGAGAATAACACACATTTTAATATTAATTAAATGGTCTAACTTAAACTTGTGATGTACAAAACTACTACTTGCAAGCAAGTATAAGTTGAATTTCAGTGATTTCAAAAAGGCTTGATGAGCATATAGCAACACAACAGACTATTTACCCCATATATACATATGTACATGTACTCAACAGGCAGATCGAAACACAATTCTGACCGCATAATCAATCTAAATTCAAAAACCTATTTGGCAAATGCCTGAAAAATCAGAAGCATGACAGCGACTTAAAATGCTCTTTAACATGGTCTTATGATTTTAATATAAACTTTCAATAAAATAAGTATTGCAAAATATATTTTCATTCTATGTACAGAAGTGGACAAATTTCTTGATCCCCTTCCACAAAAAAACATCTCTGAAATAACTTGAAACTCACAAAAGTCCCTTATTATTTATTCATATTGCTTTTGATTATTAATTCAGGTGTATGATTAAGCAAATGAAAATGGCACAGACAAAAAAAAGCGGCCTCTGTACTTCACAATGAGATGTCTGCATTTACCAACAGGTAGTCTGGCCCACTCTTCCTGAGCAAACTGCACAAGCTGTGTCAGCTTTGAAGGGCAGCGCCTCCTCACTGCAATTTTCAGATTTTTCCATAGATATTCAGTAAGATTAAGATTTGGGCTTATGGAAGGTCATTTAAGAACAGTATTTTAATGTTTTTTTTTTTTCTTTTCTCAGCCATTCTTCAGTGCTTTTATCTGTATGTTTTGGGTCATTATCCTGTTGGAGGACCCATGACCTGCGACTGAAGCCGAGGTTTCAGACACTCGGCAGTATCTTTAGCTCCAGGATGCCTTGGCAGTCTTGAGAATTCATGAAGCTGCTTGGAGATGCTCTTATAGCCTTTACCTTTAACATCTCCCCCGACAGCTCTATCCTTTGCTTTCATTGCTCCATGTTCACCAAGGTGCACACAATGACACCAAACAACACAGCAGCATGTTCTTTCCCTTTATATAGGCTGAATGGTTGATGAAAAGCTTGAAGACATCTGTCATACTAATTAAGGTTAAACACTTAGTTTGAAACATGACTATAGTGCAAGGATAAATAATCTCTTTAGGCGTACCAACAGATCTCTCCATAGTATTTTAGCATAGCTTTGTAAAGTAAACAACACATTTCTTTTCTCAGTTTTATTGGTTTACTCTATCACATGTATACTAAAGGCATGCAGGTATACATTAGGCAATTTACTTTTAAATCATTTTTCAGGAGAAAAGAAGCATTGTTTCAATGAGCTGTAAGGGTACCAACACATTTGTCCACAGCTGTATGCCTACATCCAGCTAACATCGGCTTCCCTGTGAGACACTAAGTAAAACATTTGATTTTAGCACCGAATTCTGGAATTCTATGCAACGTCATGACCTAAACTCTAATGTTGTCCTACAATCAGGAAGGAATCTTATAGGTGTCTATTAAAATCTATGCACATACTGTTCTCTCATTTGGGAATCAAAATACAAAATGAATTAACAGTCAAAAAATAATAATAAGTAATGACTTTTAAATTAATGCATGGCATTAACGCAATAAGTTTCCCACCCCTATATATATAAAAAAAAAAAACCTATATATAGAATTCTGGAAAAAAGAATCCTGGAAAAAAAACATTATATATCCAGCATTAACTACAATCTACAAGAACAGTACAATAAAACCATAGTGTTTTAAAGAGAACTCAACATTTTCTTCTATAGTAGATCAACGAAGTGAACTGATATTGCTTAATAGCTGAACTCTTGTTCTGAATGGTTAAACGTGTCAGTCATCTTTGTACTGAGAAAGCACAACAGCGGACATAATTGGAAAGACTGGGCGAGACACTACATCACTGGCTGAGTTAAAAAATGTGTCAACGTCCATAACTATCCAACGAACTATTCAACAAAAGGTGATGAGAAACATTGAAGTGTATTAGCTTTGTGAAGCAGAAAATGTTCTGCTTCACTGAAGGTCTTTTATCAACTTAAGGATGGTGTTGCTTTGCACAACATATATGTGTGTGTGCGTGTGTTACATTTGTTCTTCGGTGAAGTTCTGCTTTACCACTCACTTTCACATCTTTGTACAGCAGCAGCTTCTCATCACGCAGGATGATGAATCTGTCCTGAAACTTGTTTCCCGACAGTAGCTTGGATGATCCGTCCTTGAACCGGAAAAGGTCCCCTCTGAGAAAGTCCTTTGCTCCATCTGCAAAGGAAACCCAAGGATAGTTGTAATGATGATGGGGTGACAGGGATGTCACAGGGGGGAGGATGAATATGAGGTGAAAGACGGCCCTCAGTAGACCGGGCTCATCTGCGTCGGACGTCAATGGCCCCGGCTGCAGAGCAGCCTGTACTGCACTCTGAGAAAGCCCATCCCCACACCAGTCACTGCTAAAATCAGGCTGAATGTTAAAAGTGATGGTACTGTACAACATCATTCACCTTTGACGTTGCGCAATGTTTTTACTGCGGTTTTTACCGACGCGATATTTACTAGCCATAGGGGTATCTCTGCATCTGCTGAACTGACTGGCAGAAGAGACCCGCATCCCAGGGGTCCGGCAGATGCTCGATGGGAGCCCACGCTCCATAGAAAGGTCAGAGCATCGGGAACGACGGATCTGCCACTGCCCAGTGCCGCCACTCGGCAGCCTGGCTTGTCTAATTGGCACTTAGGCCTGGCGGCTGGGAGGGGGAGGTTTGGGGGCCAGGGGGCAGTAATAAACAGGGTGTGGGTGAAGGCAATCACATTTCAGGCAGCTCTGGGGATGGGGGAGCTTCTGACAGGCAAATCACACAGATTTACCCCCGGCTGCCCCGTCTCTTGTCCCTGTGCCGCTCCACTGGATGAGACGTAATGAAAGGGCCAATAACATTGGGAGGTGGGGGGCACTGTGATTGATTGGGAATACATTCACAGAGACAAGCTGGGGGGTGGCAAATAGGATGGGGTGGCAAGGCCCACGCGTAACCAGCAAGAATCTCGAGTTCACACAAGAGGATGGCGGTCTTCGTCTGACCTCCCCCACATAAACCCCCCAAACAATACAGCTCTCACACAAACACGGAACACACACAACTACACCAGGCACTTGGACAAACACATTGTTGGTGGACATCTAAATCCTTATACATTATGCAAATTCCCTTCACTGAACATGATGTTAAATTTATCTTCCTGTTCCGCGGTGCACGGATGCTGAGTAAATCCCGGCTTACGCTGGATCTAGGCTCCTTGTTATGCACCCAAGCATCTCTGCAGTGTACCTTTCTGGTAGGCCGCCATTTTGGCTGCAGAAAATTTCTTGATGACCAAGAAGGCTGAACCAGGGTCTTCTAGAGCACTCCACTCAAGGACCTGTTCCAGAACCCTCTCCTTGGGATACAGGGGACGTTCTGCCCAAGAAACGAAGAGGTTAATACGGGTCGGTACCACAAGCAGGCTAGAAGTAAGCTGAGTGATTCAATCCTCCACTAAATAATGCACGATAATACAGTCAGTTTATTCCTTCATTAACCTTATTTCCAGCTTTCTGTCGATATATAATTTGTATTTGAGTATAATATTTGAATTGTCTATACATACGTGAACTGGAGTGAAATACTTTAGATTATGGTGCACTTTTGAGGCGATTCACAGCAATTACCTAAATAACAATCAAGGATTTTCATTATTTAAAAAAAAAAAAAATCCATTAAAATAAGATGAAATTTCCCTCCTTCATTTTTGTAATTACGCAGCTCAGATTTGCAATTATCCTCTGCAAATCTGAACATGATTAGAAAACACAGTCATGTGCAAAATAGACCTATTATAGGGCCATTATTTGCAGAGAGGTTACTGTAGCATATGCTATTAGCATGGATGCTCATTTTACAGCTCCAAAAAATGCCTTAATGACAATAAAGGAAAAACAAAAAAAAACACTGTACACCTAAATCACGGCAGGATTTCCATTGTCTGATAAGACCTTGTCTAAAGGATTATCTGTGGAAAATATTTACTTTCCCCTAAAAGTATTTATTTCTGAAACAATTAATTGCCTGCTTTTCTAATCGCTGTGCCGCATTATGCTAATGCAGAAGAGAGGATCTCCTTAAAACTGCCCTGAAATAACAGCAGCAACTATAAAAACATCTTTTTTGCCATTTGAAACGCAAAATGAAACACAGTTAAGACATAAAAGTACACAGCTGTACGTGAGGCACACACCTTATATGGAGCGACCTCTCTCATCACAGAGAGGCACACACCTTATATGGAGTGACCTCTCTCATCACAGAGAGGCACACAACTTATATGGAGTGACCTCTCTCATCACAGAGAGGCACACACCTTATATGGAGTGACCTCTCTCATCACAGAGAGGCACACACCTTATATGGAGTGACCTCTTCCATTGCAGAGCTGTTCTTACTGGGATCAGAACTGCAGGAATCTATAAAGTAGTCTTTCACCTAAACTGTTCTTTATTAGTAAATATCTGGTTGCAAAACTAAATGCAGGCTGCAACGCAAAGTGACTCAAAATAGACTGATAGGCAGCCAGCAACCAGCTTTAAAAATGAGTTTTAATGTCTGAGAATCAGAAGAACTGGTGTTTGGTTTCCTGGTATAAAACACCGAGACAACATTAAGACAGATACCAGCTGCTAAGTGTAAGTGACATATTTTTACACATATTCAGCTAGATATCTTGAAGTGATTCACATTATGCTTTTTACAGCACAGCATCAAGCAAGAATCAAGAGTTCAGGTTAGAGGTTGGTGCTTTGGCTACACATGTAAAAAATAGCAGCTAATCAGGAAACCAGGAAAAAATCTATAAGCCCGGAGTGGTAAGGTAAATAAACTATTACATTGCTGTTAACAGAGATGCCCTGTCTTTGCCTGTGGCTGTCCTGACTTATTAATCGGAGATAGTTTCCTGGATTAGGAATACCAAGTGAACAAGCAATTTATGGTGTTCTCAAAGACGCAGAGATCCTCTGAGAAATAACCCTTTTACTGCTTCTGCTCAGGGTCAGGAATGCATACGCTACCCAGCTCTCCATTCTCGATGCTCTCATATGTGGTCCACAGGTCGGCCGCATCCAACACCTCCACATTCCTCATGCTCAGGACAGCATCGGCCAGCTCGTCAGACCGCATGGTGGGAGACACCTTCAGAAAGATAGGGCTGTTTTCAGGGTCTGACATCCTGGCCTAGCTTAGGTTGATTAATTGAAGTTTTGGGTCCACAACAAAAACCTAAGTGAAGCATAAAGACTGACATTATATGATTGATGGTTCTTTGCCAGTGGCACACACACACACACACACACACACACACGCACATAAACACGTAAGGTAAACATATCCTTATGGGGTCCGCTCATTCATTTCAATGGGAAAAATGCTAACGCTAACTATGACAACCTTAACCCTGCCCTAACCATAACCATAAGTAACCGAACAAAATACAAGAGTTTTTGCATTTTTAGTTTTTTCATAGCAGTCACCGATTTTTATAAAACAGAGTTTTCCCTTATGGGGACCAAAAAAAAACCCTGGATATTTATCACATTATGGGGACATTGTGTCCCCATAAGGATAGGTTTACCCGCTCACACACACACACACACACAGGTATATTCAGTACTCACCTACAGGACATTCACTTATTTATCCTACGTATTCAATTCTTCCGTACAACTTCACACAAAACACTGATCAGACAGACAGACAAGCAGACAGACGTGAGCAGAGATAGGCAGGCAGAGACAGTCAAGCAGACAGGTAGAGGCAGGCAGACAGATAAACATGCAGACAGATAGGAAGATGCAGGCAGGAAGGGAGTCGGGCAGGAAGACAGGCAGAGGCAAGCAGACAGGTAGGCAGACAGAGGTGTACAGGCAGACAGGCAAGCAGACAGGTAGGCAGACAGAGGTGGACAGGCAGAGGCAAGCAGACAGGTAGAGGCAGGCAGACAGACAAACATGCAGACAGATAGGAAGATGCAGGCAGGAAGGGAGTCGGGCAGGAAGACAGGCAGAGGCAAGCAGGCAGGAAGGGAGTCGGGCAGGAAGACAGGCAAGCAGACAGGTAGGCAGACAGAGGTGGACAGGCAGACAGGCAAGCAGACAGATAGGAAGAGATAAGGATGCACTGATCCGATATTCATATCAGTATCAGCGCCAATCCAGACCTATTTCACGGATCGGGTATCGGCCATATGTGAAGGATTCATGTCCGATATGCTAACACTGCCACTCAGTTTTTTTCCACTCAGTGTGTGTGTGTGTGTGTGTGTGTGTATTAAATATATATTAAAGTAAAAAGAGCTCTTGTATTGGAATCTGTATTGGTATTGGCAGTTGTGTACTGGAATCGGGTAGGAAATGAAAATATGTGGCCCATTTCTACACGGAGACAGACGGACAAGCAGAAGCAGGCAGACAGACACACAGACAGACAGACCGATAGACAGACAGACAGCTTTATTCCCTACTTTGATTAAGCAGCAGTTCTCCGCTTCCTTCTCCTCCAGGTAGACCTCGAAAATCAGATCTCCGGCCCGAGACAACTACAAACATGGAATAAACAGCCTTTGTGAAAAACGGAAAGGGTGACATGTCACAATGTCCTGCCAAAAAGGAAAGCAGTCCCACAGCAGAGGGAAAGTGTGGAGTATGCTGAACACCACCTTAAAACTGTCTACCTTAGCTCTCCTCAGGCCCAGCGACGTCCACCTACAGGACTGCTCTGTCATGGCCGTGCTGGACACTCGCGAGCAAAGTCAGCAGAGACTCACGAGGCAGGCCCAGCGGGCGAGAGGGAGCCTTCATTACTCATTTACACACTCGGGCTGGGAAAAGTCGCTCTTCCAGACACGTGCTCTTTCAGCACGGCCAGGAGCTTACGCCTCTGTGTACTGACTCGATGACCGCACTTGAGGTCTGGCTGCTACGGGGACCCCAGGGGGCCAGGACGGCAAGAACAGGGCCACAAGGTGCGGAATAAGTCCATCTTTAAATGGCTGGGCAGTTCAGGAACACCCGGGGAACAATATGGCACTTAAGTGATTTCCTCTGGGGTTCCTTAGCATCCTGCCTTTGAAATTAGCCTCAGCTGGCTTGGTTTAGGAGGTAAAAAAGGCGCCGTGAGCACAGAAATGTGACGCCAATCTGCAGCCTCCACAGCATGCCAGAGGGGGGCAGGATGCTGAAGGGCTTACGGCTGTCTAGGCGAGGGGGGGTGTGACCACTTTAATAAAACCACATCACAACAGGGCTGTTACATTTAAATTCTAAGACGATGCGGTATGACATATTTCCAGTTAATATCTGCGAGATATGCTATACACAATTACTAATAAGGATTACTGATATGGTAACATAGGAGTTTCCCAAGGTTTTAATGTAAAAACTGCTCTGTATCAAACCATGTTGGTTTGTAAAATAAGTCTGTGACACTTATTTTTGTGTGAATATGCTATCACCATGATCACCACCGTAAGTGGTGAGTAAGAACTTCACCTTTTCTCAAATTCATTTTCACTTTCACAAATCACCTCGGACACTGAAGGCAGAAAGCAAGCCATCTAAGTTTCCCTCTATGCATATCAATTTCATATTCTGAAACGTCATAAGAGAAATATTTTCCAAATTAAACAGGTGTGTATACATAAAAACAAACTGTATTGTCACTGACATGGTTAGTCGGATGCAGTACTTAGCTAACCAGTGGTATTATATATAAATATAAGGTTGTGATCTATCACAGTTGTATTGTTCAACTGGCTAAGCTAACACTAAACAGCTAAATGCAGTTAATTAAAAGCTGTTTGTTTTAGGGCGTTGTACCCTCATGTACCGTGGCCCGCTGTGAGATGCCTACAGATCAGGCAGCTACTTAAAAAGTTCCTTCAGAAGGTTCTGGAAGGCCGGTGCATTTGCACTTTAGTAAGCGTCATGACTCCTTTAAGTGGAACTACCAGAGCAAAGTTTTTAAAAAGTCTACTTCTGCCTTCTCTAGCACATGCTCACCCCAAGCCACAGGATGCCTTATTAGATAATTCAGCATGAGGGGGTGAAAAAAGTAACTAATTACAGAAATAATTACGAAATTGCGCTGGAAGATTATCGGTGTAAGTGTGCCGTGATGGTGATACAAAGCAGCACAATGCTAGCTGAGAGAACCACAGAAATCAGGCCGGCCATTCAACAGCAAATTATAACATGCGCAAACTTAACTTCTCGCGGGTTCCTACATTCATGCCGATTGTGGTCCTGAAACAAAGCGCAATCAGGCTCTATTCACAGCCTTTGGAACAGTTCAGAGGAGAGGATATGAGGGGGCATTAGGCGCGGCCCAAACCAGCTCCCAGCTGCCAGACTTGGGGAAGTGAACTCCCTCTGCGGCCCGAAGCCATGGGCGGAGGTCACAGCCGGGGCAGGCTGGCCACCCGCAGAAGCGTGTGGGTCGGCTGGAACGGCAGCCATGAGGCACCGCAGGCGTGTGGTGAGACCACACCGATCCCAATCTCCCATCAATTAAACTAATTAATACAGGCTGAAGGTTTGAGGATTATGAGAAGGGTGAAGGACAGACCCAGGTGAGAGAAAACTGACAGCCGGATGTGCTGTGATACGGCAGGAAATACCCCAGAAGCCATGATCGAGGACAAACAGACAGCTGTGGGTGATAATTACGCGTGAGAATCGCCGGGAGATGTCTACCTCCATCGAGGAAACATCTAGGGTGGGGTCACTGGTAGGCCTGAAACCTTACATGAGTAGCAGGTCCAACTAAACAGCGCCTGCGTGAAACTAGCTGCAGATCCCCCCCCCTTTGCAAGGCCTGTGACAGACAGCAGTAGCTGCACTGCGCTGTGAAGGATGCCCTGGGCATGTCCCACTCCGTGCCAGCACAGCGGGGTGGGGGGGAATTAATAAGTGACACTTCTGTTGTTGCCGGAAGCCTTCTGCACGGCTGCTAAGCCACTTTAAAAAAAAAAAAACAGCATCATCATCTGCGCGGGAGGATGGTCTAAGGACGGCCCGCTACAGCGTCAAGCTTTCCTTCCGAGCGGCTCAATTTATTCACGAAGTCCGCTTCCCCTTCAGAAGGAACAAAAAAATAAATAAAGAAAACTTTCTGAACTTTGGCAACAGAACGTGTGGAAGATTAATTTGTTTTCCAGCTATCTGAACAAATTGTTTCTTGCAGCGATGGCACCCAAGCATACAAAAGTAGCCATAAAGGTTAAGGTACTTCCTCCACCCGCACCAAGCCGCCTCTATCCCCACCAAGAAAACCACATCACGCACCTAACCCAGACACACACACACAGACACACACACAGACACACACAAACACACACACACACACACACACACACAGACACACACACCACACACACACACAAAGGTAAATTCAGCACCCCTTTTTCAGAACATACACTCATTTTCCTCACTGTGGCAATACACTATGTCACATGAACATGATCAAGGTTCAGAAAGCAGCCATATCCCATCTCAAAACATTTACTTGATTATTTAGCGATTTCTTTTTTTGAAAGCAACATAAAAGGAGCCAATAGTGAAATTACTCTAACCAACTACAAGATTTAAACAAGTGACCTTCCTATTACAGGCACCCACTGAACGACACACTTCCTCCTAGGTATCGATGTTCATCTTCCACAGCGCAACCAGCACAATTAAACTAATTATTTTTATCCAATCCTCAGGAAGACAGTGCATGTGCGGGGGTGCCGTCCACATGGCCCTGAGCCTGGGAGCAGAGTGATGTGCCCCCAACCTTGGGGGAATCGTCACATCTCCAGAACACCCCTGAGCTAGATTCCTAACCCACCAAAATACTCCAGGGTAAATGGCCCAACTTCACTGTCACCCATATGTATTTAGCAGTATGTCCCAAAGCAAAGCGAGATGGGACACATGGCGATAAACATCTTCACTCAGACTTGCGCAAAAGGCCAATAAAGTGTAATTATCTCCTTTCTGATCTCAGGACACGGCTGATTACCGTTATGTCTTTAAAGCTCGTGATGAAGCTATTTTCGGTCTCCATTTGTTTGACCTGGTCTTCGTTAACCTGGAAGGAAGAGGCAGGGAGATGGACATCAGTACATGGGGGTGACCACTTCACTGGGGAAACTGTGATGTGGGACGGGGGGGGGGGGGGGGGGGTACAATGGCCCCCCAGAAACCCGGGGGGTTGGTAAAAAAGCCCACCCCGGGACACCACACCCGGGGTTAACCCCCCCTTTGTGTTAAGAAAATTTGCAGAAAAAACCAAGT
>JABFEA020000017.1:20203786-20216378 GCA_019775915.2 Cyphomyrus plagiostoma | reverse complement strand
TAACTATGCTATAGACTTCGCGGACATTTTCGGACATTTCTTTGCCGACTTCGCTATGATGCGATGTGTATGACGTGCATGGACTCTGAAGCACTGGCAGTGTCCATTGAGAAAATGTATACAATGTTACATTTCTTAAATAGATGCATCTGACTGTTTGCATTTGAACTGAGGCATGTAATAAATAATAATACTGTTTTGTGAGGAAGTGCTATTTTGTCTTTTTTTCCCCATCCCATCGAGACCGCTATGTCCGAGACCAAGACAAGACCGAGACTAAATAGTGTCGAGAGCTGCCTGTATGGACCGAGACCACGAAAAACTCAAGCACTATATATATATATATATATATATATATATATATATACACACACATAACATTAAATTTAACAGTATAGTACATCCTGAAACATCAACCCTTGGAAAAAGGTGCTGTTTTTATTCAGTGAATTATCCCCATTTTACAGTTTATGACATTGATTTAACCCAAGATAAAATTAACGTCTCCCGAAACAAGACAGAATACACTGATTTGTCAAAATACAGTATATGTCCAACAATGCAATGAGCCTGCCTGTATGGACACGTCCCCTGACACAAATGTCCCCCATTGGTTTACCATTCCCTGCATGTTTGCCCCCTTCATCAGCCTCTGAGGCATGAGCCTGAAGCCATCGGTTTAATTAGCACATTCGATCCCTTCATAATTAATTCCCCCGTTTTGAGGCTGCAAGCCAAAGCGCCCGCTCCATCACTGTCCCGTCTCCTGACCGCTGACAGCTGGAGTGCATGGGGAGGATGGGGAGAACGACTATGGCATCTCCACCAGTCTTCCGGCTGAAATGACCTCATCCCAGAAGTCCATCCCAGTCAGTCATGTCGGCCCAAGAAAAACCCCACACATGCTTGACTCTCAACAGCTGTCTATCCGCATCCAGCAGGGGGCCTGTTAAACTCCTGAAAACAGCAAGTTCCCACGCCACCCCACGGCCAGCAAACAAGAACAGTCCCTTACAGATACATGACTGCTTCCTGAGCTTTCCTTCCCTTATTCATAGTAGCCAGTATGGTTCTTAAACTCCTGCGCCACAGTAACAAGTGATGGGGAGTGGCAGGGCTGTAACCAAAGGAAGCGCAGTGGTATTCTGGGAAAAGTGTCTTGCCGCCTACCGCGATCTTCCCCAGATGCTACACAGGGTGATAGGAGGCACCACAGAGAGATGCGCTGATAAGACATTCATGCTAATGCAAACTGCTACCCTTGGCTTATTTATTATACATTAGCCTCCCCACTGCAAGGTGCGTTGTGGCATTTCAGAATGGTGAAGCCTCACACCGAGAAGACCATTTTTACATACACATTGTACAATTGGTACCACACCACTCCTGGAAGATTCCAAGTCCACAAGGGGCAGGGGTGTCAGAAGCATTTCGAATGTGGGGGAACACAGGGGGGACACGACCCACTCAGATTTAATGGCGGCGACGCCCATGCCAAAGGGGTCAAGCCACCAGTCGGACGGAGAAACACGGACAGGCTAGAATGCACTTACAAGTCATAGAAAAAGACAGGACGCCGGGTGTTTCTGGCAACGCGATCTGCTGATGATGGAAGCTAACGGCCTGAGTGCCATTGGACCTGCTGCTCAGGAGGGGTGGTAGATATAAGCCAGCGGCACTTGTCACACGACCCCCATGGAGCTCTCAGCTGATGGGGCACCCTAACAGACAACACACATCCGTGTCCGCAGAAGGACATCTTGGCTGCGATATGGATATTTACCCCCGCATGTTACCATGCATAAGTGAAAAATAAAACAAGGATATGTATTCAGACAGGCCCCCCTTAGACATCAGCGTATTTCAAGGATGGCAATGCTATAATCATAGAAGGAGGTGAACAATTTCAGCAATCAGTCTGTTTTATTCCTTTCCATTTTAATCAGAATACAATTTCCTTGCTATTTGTTTTGTAGACAGGAGGCTGGCGTGGATTTGCAGTTACGGCAGATTAAAGCGCGCGGGCTCATCTGTCTGCTGGAGCAGAGGCCATCAAACACACAGCACTAACGGCTATTTTATACATACGGCTAAGGGCAGCCGACATTCCAGATAACAAGGACGGATATACTTGCTTCCCCTTAACAAAGTCACGGCCGTTGTCTGGCTGCTTTGCTCCGGTATCCCTCAGCGGGCCATTTTCCAGCTGCATTAAATGGCCAGAACGTGAAGCGCTGACGTCAAGCTAAACGGCCGAACGGCAACGTAATGGGCCACGCTGACACGGAGCCCCTTGACTGCCCGCCTACCCGACAGCTTGTTGTGGTAGAGAAACTCCAACTGCAGGCACTGTCCAGCCTTCTGTGCCAGCAGGTAGGGCGTGGAGTAGGTGGGGTCGCCCGTGGCGCTCATGACATCAGCCCCGCTGAACACCAGGCGCATGGTGGGTAGGATGTCCGGCTGCACCACAGCAGCACACAGGGCCTAGGCGTGAGGGAGGGCGCACGGTTACGCACTGGTGCACAGATATGCAGTCACAAAGGCACGTGCACATACACACACACGCGCACATGAAAATGCATATTCCAAGTCACGCTCGGACACTCGGTTAATATTTAAATATTGAGTTCCCTGTCACACAGACACATACAGACATAATCATAAGCACACAGATACACACTACGGTCCTGTTCACACCTGGTATTAACAAGCGTCTTGGGTGATCCAATGGCAAGTGGACAGTGTTAAATACTCAGTGGGAGCGCACCCAGACCCTACTGAAAACACATCGAAAACACATTCGGAGGTGGTCTGAGACACATAAGACCACATTGTTATATCAGGGTGAATGTGAATGTGTTCCCAGGCGCACTGAAGGTCCGCCTACTCAGCTGACGTCCACGTGTGAGTGGAAGAACGTATGTACTCATTAAACACGTGAGTGGTATTTAACACATGATTTATGTGAGAATGTCTGCAAGGACATTGTGAATAACATTTTTTTACAACACCAAAAAAATCAGTTTGCATATACTACAAAGTTTGTTTTTTTTTTAATACCGGACTGTCCCGACCCATTTGCATGGAAACATCAAAGTGCACATTATTAATGTTCCATGCAAAATCGGAAAAATAAATTGTGTAAGAATTGATTTATTAAAGATATTTTGAAATTTGTGCAGATGATATATTTAATGCACTCTTTGATGAAGCTTCTGTGTTTATGTCAAAGCTGCTCCACGCTTTATTAATATTGGTGAAATGTGCCAGCAAAAATTGCATGAATGCGAAATTAAAGCATGTAGGTAAGAATGTGCGTTCAACAACCTAGATAAGGGATATGCTAATAGAACCATATAATAATAGTGTGACTGTTTATATAGATGTATACTGGGCAGTCTGGCTCTTGAACTACTTTGCTCCTTTTATTTCACTTGCTCCAATTCAGACATATAATTTAGGGACAAAACAATGAACCTCTTTGTGAAATTTTCACAAGTTTTTAATGATAAAAAACAAAAATATTATCATATGACAGTGAACACAACGCATTACACACTGAACCCATCCATCCATCCATTTTCCAACCCGCTTATCCTACTGGGTCACGGGGGGTCCAGAGCCTCACACAATGAACCCTTTGCCATTAAGTAGAAAACTATTAAAATGCATGCCTACAACGTGAAAAGTTTAACTTTACTGTGAAAAATAGTGTGCAATATCTAAGAAATCACATTTGCTTTACACATTAATTACGTAAATATGTATTAATTGATTTATTATTTTTTATATAGATATATTTTTACATTTAGAGTATTATGGTGTTCATCACAAACATTTTAAGGGATTGATCTACCCTGGAATACGCCAATAGCTTTTGATTTCTTCTTCTCCTTCTTTTAATATTTGGCAGATTCTACATACGAATACATGCTTATTTAAATAAGTTGCGGTAAAGTGAGATCTGATTACAAGTGTTACACAAGACAAATGTGGAGACGCATGTTAATGCCAGTTGTGAGCAGAAGTATTTAAAGCTGTCCACTTGTGATCCGATCACCCAGGATGCATGTTAATACCAGGTGTGAACAGGGGCTTAAAGAAGTCTGGAGTTCAGTATCCAAAATGCACGTCTCTGCTTCTCTTAAAATAATGATGCCTGCCATCCTCAGTGGATGCCTTCCCAGCAGTCCTTCAGCTTTAATCGGGCTGCTGGGAAGGAAAGGGGACACAGTCTATGGCCTGAAGTCCCGCTCGATCATTTGAGAGATTTATAACACAACACACAGACAGAAGGCAGAGCCTGGATACACTTAGAACCACGGCCCGCTTAGACCCACAGCATGCTTAGGACCGCAGCACGCTTAGGGCGGCAGCATGCGTAGGGCTGCAGCACGCTTAAGGCCAAGCTAGAGCACATGCAGGGTCAAGTTAGGGCACACTTACAGCCGCAGAACGCTTAGAGCAACAGCATGCTTAGGGCAGCATGCTTAGGACCGCAGCACGCTCAGAGCCGCAGCATGCTTAGGACCGCAGCACGCTTAGGACCGCAGCACGTTTAGAGCCGCAGCATGCTTACAATGGCAGCACACTTAGGGCAGCAGCACGCTTAGAGCCGCAGCATGCTTAGGGCGGCAGCATGCTTACGATGGCAGCACACTTAGGGCAGCAGCACACTTAGAGCCCCAGCATGCTTAGGGCTGCAGCACGCTTAGAGCAACAGTATTCTTAGGGCTGCAGCATGCTTAAGGCCAAGCCAGAGCACGCGGAGGGTCAAGTTAGGGCACACTTACAGCCACTGTGCGTTTAGAGCTGTAGCACGCTTTGTACTGAGCTGCAGCACGCTTAGAGCCGCAGTATGCTTAGGACCGCAGCACGCTTAGGGCAGCAGCACGCTTAGAGCCCCAGCATGCTTAGGACCGCAGCACGCTTAGGGCAGCAGCACGCTTAGAGCCCCAGCATGCTTAGGGCTGCAGCACGCTTAGAGCCACAGCATGCTTACGATGGCAGCACACTTAGGGCAGCAGCACGCTTAGAGCCCCAGCATGCTTAGGGCTGCAGTATGCTTACAGCCGCAGCATGCTTAAGGCCAAGCCAGAGCACGCACAGGGTCAAGTTAGGGCACACTTACAGCCGCAGAACGCTTAGAGCTGCAGCACGCTCTGTACTGAGCTGCAGCATGCTTTGAGCCACAGCATGCTTAGGGCCAAGCCGTAGCGCGCTTAGAGCCACTAAACGCTTAGAGCTGCATCATGCTCTGTACTGAGCTGCAGCATGCTTTGAGCCACAGCATGCTTAGGGCCAAGCTGTAGCGTGCTTAGAGCCGCAGTACGCTTAGGGCTGCATCATGCTTTGTACTGAGCTGCAGCATGCTTTGAGCCACAGCATGCTTAGGCCAGACCTATAGCACGCTTAGAGCCATAGCACAATTAGGGACACAGCATGATTAGGGCCAAGCTGCGGCACAGTTAGGGCCAAGCAGAAGCATGCACACATTGCTGAGTACAGTAATACTGCAGGCCCACTTAAGCTCTACCACAAAAGTCTGAGACCACACTGAAAATTTCCTTCATTTCCTTCATTTAATCCTGGAAATAAACAAAATTTAGACAAAGGGCCAAGAATACCAGCATTTCACAGTAGATCGTTAGAAAAAGGTCTTGTTTACTGCGATTTGCTGATGAAATGTGAGACTTAGGGCAGTGATGACCTCATCCTCATCAAACATTTATGGGGACACCTGAAGACCAAGACGTCATGCATTCAGTAACGTCATGAGACGCTCTTTGTGGAGTAATATGTAGAGTCACTGGCATATATTACAGCAAAAAAGGGTTTATCAAATACGATGAAATCCTTCAACTTTTTCAGTGAGTCAACTAATCAAATTGTTATGCTGATTAGACAATTTATAATCACCAATTTCATATTTAATCAGAAAATAATGCAAAGTAGAAACATTTTCATTAGTTGTCTCAGACTTTCGGATCCTGCTGTACATGTTCAACCTGCTTAGGACTCACTTCACAGTTTAAGTGTTTCCAGGAAGTACTAATCATTCTCTGTCAATCGTCGCCATAACCTGGGCATTGCAGCGTTCATTCATGTAGAATGTCTGAGTGCCAGTGCCCCTGTCAAAGTTCAGTACTTTAATTTTCCAAAAGCCCACAGAACTGAGATAAGGACCAGAAGAGTGTAGATGATGGCAAAATGCTGACTGGGAACTGTATTTAAAGTACCAGCAATCGTGATTTATTATATACATATTGTGAATAGATGCAGGTCCCTCAGCGTGAAAACCAGCATCTAGACTTATCCAGTGACTTTCCTTTAACCACCAAACCACCACACCATCTGCCGGACTGACGCACATCTGTGCCTCACCAACAACATGCCCACCCTCCCCAGTCCCACCTGGCAGGGACTGGGGCAGATAAACCCACACACGCGTATCACTGTTTCATAATTCACGAGTCGCACCCACGTCGTGCCACTCAGGTTGCTGGCACCCTTTAAAATGGGCCGTCTGACCCCCCCCCCCCCACTCACACACTCCTGAAACACTTTATTCCTTCTGACAATCTCTCTTTCATCAGCAAATTTACACCTCCTTGGCTCGTGTGTGACACCAACACACAGAGAGATAAGTCACACTGTGGCATTGCTGTTGTGGATCTTAATCCACTTTTCCATTTTGAAAATTCTCTCCTTCTCACTCTCTCTCTCTCTCTCTCTCTCGTGCTCTCTCTCTCTCTCTCTTTCTCTCTCTCTCTCTCTCTCTCTCTCTCCTCCTACTTCCAGTCCCACTAGAACAATGAAAGGGATCATCCTTGCTTATGCTGACACCAGTGCAAAAAACAAAAAAAAAAAAACAACACTTGGGGGGTAATAAACACAATCAGGGCTGCTTTCACCAAAGGCCTGTGATGAATAAACACGATATATGGGGCTCGCCGGCCCCAGGCTGCTTATTTGTAAACACCAGGATCCTTGTGACCGGGCTGCTGTCGGCTCCCTGCAAGGAACAGCATACATTCAGGAGATGAACGGGCCCCAGGGCGCTTGCTTTACCCGAAACTCCGCAAAACACCGCCTGATTTTTCTAACTGTCAGATCCAGAGCCCAGGGAAAGCCGCAGCTCGGATGCAGGGAAGTGGAGATCATCGTGAGGGCTTGGCGGTCACCATGATGACCACCTCCTGTCCATTTATTCAGAGGGCGTCCCCGGAAATTTCTCCCAGAAATTCACCCACCGGCGTCCCTGAGACCAGCCGGAACCCAGCCCACCTTGTTGAGCTCCTCCTGGCTCTGGAGGCCCTCCAGCGGGCACGTGTACCTCCGTTCACAGTACTTCCTGCGTATGAAGGCAGCCCGCCGCTCTGGAGCTGCCCCAGGCTGCAGCTCCTCTTCCGGGGAGAGGTTTGCCACCCAGAAAAGGTTGGCGTTCTTGTTGCCGATGGTGAGAAAGAGCTGCCAAGAAGAGAGGCGGAACATTTGGCCGTTGGGTAGGGGTGGGGGGCATTAAACAAAAGCACCCCCGTCAGGCCCGGCTAGTGGGGCATGTGAAGATGGACAGGAGATCTCAAGAGGCACCCCCCCCCCCGAATCACTGTAACACCACAGCACACACTATCATCTATCTGCTAATATCACTGAAGTACAGAAGAGTTTCAGTAGTTGATAAATCCCACAACTAACAAACACTGCCGGCAACTAGTCACTAAATACAACAGCCAAGTTCTGTCTATAGAGAACATTTGAGTCTCGTTTAGGGTGATTTCTGCAGATTCAGGACTTTTTTCCCCATCAAGACCAGCCTACAGAAGATAAATAAAAATTACATAAAATCATAAACACGCCTATCAAGGGACTTCAGGAAGCCACGGCTGCTCAATAAAAATGACGCTTTGTAATATCACACACATGGCAAGAGGAGATGGGTGTAATTCCCTGCCACCGGGCCCCTAAATATCACAATAACAGCTATAGGTCCATAAATACCGGCCAGCATCAGCGTAGCAGACATTTTGAGACACAACTTAATCATTTAGATGCACGGGTCATTTGAATGAGGGATGAATGAAGCCAAATTTAACACTGGGGAGTACAGGAACCCCCTGGCCCCCATTCCACAGTCATTCCACATGCAGCCTACCTCCACCAGTTCATTGCTCCAGATGCTGTGGTCCAGTTTGAGGCTTCGAACCTGAGAGATGCTGGAACCTAGTGACCTGTGCTGACCTGAGGAAGAAGCGAATGTGTGGAAAAGCAGAAGAAGCAGCGATTAACTGGGAAAGGCCTTAATTACAATAAATACATAATTAATAATGTTATGCGGCATCAGTCACTCATCAGAGTTTGAGTTATAGAGCAAAATAAAACAAAGATAAATTATGTATACAGCAAAAAAAAAATAACACAAATAAGCAACATCCCATATCTGTATTTTCCATCAAAGGACTATGGGTATTAAAATTGCAGCTGATTTAGCTTCTGTCAAATTAAATGATAAAAAAGTGCAAATTCGCATTTTCTACCGTGTGTCCTTCTGATATGAGGGAAAAAAAATATAAAAAGGGGAAAACGTAAGATAACAGCCACTCTGCTGATGAATGGGACCGAGAACAAAAAGGGGTTTAAGGAGAGACTCACACACCTCATGGACAGGGTGTAAGGACAGGAGGAGACACACTTTGCACAGGTGGGGTGTGAGGAGACGCACGCCCCACTTGGATGGCACATAAGGACGGGAGGAGACGCACACCCCATAGAGCCAGGGAGTAAGGGTGGGAGGAGATGCCCAGTCAGTTACTGAGGCCTTCACAACTCGTTAAGGATTCAAAAGAAAACACTGCACAATTAAGTGTACTTAATGAGTTTTCCAATGCAATTAAACACCTAGGTAGGTTTCACATCAGCTGGCACATTGCTGAAGTGCTTCATAGCCCATGAATGCCCGCTTGCATCGTTTCCATGGAAACAGGCATGGGCTTGCTGCAGTTGCGCATATATTTACAATTCTGAATAACATGCATGCTGGTTGCTGTAATACTCTAATTCAGAAAAATCATTAATTTCTTCTGTATTTATTTCTGCTGGCAGACTCTTTCTGAAATCCATTACCGTTTTTTCAGTGTGACGCTTCCCTCAAAGGGAATCCCTAACCGGTCCTAAGTGGATGGGCAATTAGATGTGGAAGGCTGGATGGACCCAAGCAATATCACCCCAGAAACACTGTGACGACCCACAGATCCTCAGCCGATTCAGTTCCTCGTGACTCCATGTATCGACATCTTCTCAAAAAGACGTCAAAGACCCCAACAGCAAACTCGGCATGGCTTCCCGCTCAGGAATCGCCGCTTCCCAGGAAAAAGAAAACACCCGTAGCTGTGGGGTGAAGCAGGACTGCAGAGAGAGGCAAGGTCACGTCCAGCACGAATGATCCATCAGGCGGTGAGCGGGAGTGTGGTGACAGTTAAGAGGCTGGGGGGGGTGAGACATTAAGTTGGAGAGAAATAGCATTTCAGAGACTTCAATCTTTATTACCTGCACACTTCTTACAAATGACAAGTCCCAGATTGATGGACGCCCATTGTGGCAGCGGGGATGAACAATCCGCACAGCTCCGATTGGACTTATTGAACCAGATCTTCTCAGCCACTTCATAATCGGAGAGAGTTTCGGCTATCGATTCCTGGACCGCTTCAATCCACTCCTCCTTCTCCCTTTCCGACTCTGCCGTGAAGCTGCAACGATTCAGTTTTTTTCCACTATTTAGTCATCGATTCAGAGTCCAGTTAAACAGTACATACCACTGGCCGTGTTCAGGTACCGAGAGGTTTCCGTCTTTCTGTGCACGTGCACGCATGTGTAAGCATGGATGTGTGCATCAGCTGTGAACCTATGAGCCTGTGTGCATGTTTGGGTGTGTGTGTGTTTGCGCGCGTGTGTGTGTGCGTGCATATACATGTGTTTACGTGATTAATTACCTTTCACAACAACCATAACGACCAGTCTTACTCTGGATCCAAACTTCTCTGGACCTTTTAAATTAATCAGACATGTTTCAAACTCTGTATGAGTATTACGCTGAAGTTAATTATATCAGCCAGACTTTTTTCTTCACTTAGATCTGGAAGTACTGTTTACTCACAAAATGATTGGTAAATCTTTCTCTGGTCCTGTTATTTCTGACCTTGTCTCGGTTTTCCGTTGTTATGGCAATTTGCACCAACACAGGGCAGAGCCTGATATCGGCATCATCAAAGGACTGGGTGAATCACCGAGGCACTGTGGTGCATCTAATGCATCTGAAGCGTGCGAGATGAGCTCGACCAGCCCTGGGCTTCCATCTCCTCAGTGCCCAACGCCTGCCACACACAGCAGTGTTTCATCCTGCGTACTCGCTGCTTTCCAGAAACTTCCATGATTTTTTTAACTGACTCAGAGAGCATATGTTTCAAAAATACTTTTTTAAAGGGTATTCTGTCAGAGCAAGCCACAACAAAAGGCACATTTTTTTGCAATTTCAGCAGACCTGCTATAGAGTGCTACTCTTAAGTTTCAAAATTCAGTACTACTGACTTTTCAGTAGTCAAGAGGGTGTCTTTGAGAAAAACTTAAAATAAGTAAGTCAACAACTGAGCTCTGCCCAAAAACACAGTCTCACAAAAACATGAGGGGACTCCTCCTCAATATCATCAAGGCGTGATGAAGACACATATTTACACAGTCATTTTTACCAGCAATGCTCTCCATAGTCCAAAGTCAGCTGAAGCTGCTGGGGATAAACTAGATCATGTTCTCCTTTATGTACTCAATTTACCAGCAGAACCCCAATTATATACGGCCATTAAAATCACAGAGAGCGGAGGGGGGGTAAGGTCCTTAGGAGAGGATGAGGGCACTAAGGAAGGGGCAGGGCATGCCGCTTTGTCTCAGCGCATATCTTTGTCTATTTTAAGCTGGTTGGCTCCAGCCCCACCTCAGTCCAAGCATCTTGCATTAACCCCCCTCCCCACACAAACACACAAAAATGGCCAGCCAGTTACACAGAGTACAGAGACAAGGAAAGTTCTGAAACCCGACGTCTTATTTTGTCCTCCCCATTCCTGGCCTGCAGGGGGCAGGTCTGAGCACCAAGTACTTCACAAGGCCTCACTCAGGCTGGTCCGAGGGAGGGAGCCTCGTCTCCCTGTACGGAACATAACAGTGACACTTTGGCATGTTTCCACCAACAGTGTGGAATTTAAACGTGAACGTAATTATTTCACACACGGGGGCTGGACGTCACGCAGAAATGTCACAGAGGAGGCACCCGCTTCAGAAAACGCCATCCACAACTGCAGAAGGGTGTGTTCTGACACTGCAGCCGCCCCGAGGAGATTCATTACAGCGACGGAGCCAAAGTCAATTTACTGCACGCACTCCTGCACTGGTCAGCCACTGGGAGTGGGGTACCCAGCCTGGGGGACGCAGGTGAAATAAATGTGCCTGTTGTTTTGGTGGTCGATTAGGACAAAATGGGCAAGATAAGAGGCTTATGCCTGGAGGACACTTTTAAAAGAAACAAGGTGAATGAAAGTAATAATCCATAAAAAGGGGATTAGTGTGAGTGCAGCCGGACCAAGCCAGCTAGCCCAGGGCTGGCGGCTCACTGGGCTTCTATCAGGTTAGCAGAACGTTTCCAATTAAACCGTTCCTTCTTTATTTTAGTAGAGTAAGTGTGATCTTTTTCATCCAAGCTACTGTCCTGTAATATTCCTGGTACCCGTGTTCCAAAACACTCTGGTATCAGGTGTCCATACCACAGCAGCAAATTGAATGCAAGAATACATTTTAGAATGAATGAATGAATGAATAAATAAATAACAGCTTTATGTTTCAATTTCTCTGAGCTCAACGGGAGAAAAAAAGTCTCTCAGTAAATTCCATTCAACATATAAATGTGAGTCAGTGTTGCATGTAATCATAACTTTAATAGCGTTACACAACTAATTAAAAATAGATGAAAAGTTTGTCAAGGTAGAAATAAACAAGCTCACGCCAGCCCAGATTGGAAGGCAGAAGCCCAAGGCAGGAAACGGCCACAGCGGGTTTGCATGCGTCGCCACTGCTCTTACAGGGGCCTCCAGCATCAGACACCTTTACCCAAGACCACAAGGGGGTGCTGGGTGTCACAGAAGGTTATGACCCTGAGCCCATGATCAGAAGGTCGCTGGTTCAAATCCCTTGGCTGGCAGAGTGAGGTCACCAATGGACCCTTGACCTGGCCCTTAACCCCACTGTGTGACCCTGCTCTCTGATCCACACCCATTTACCACTTTGGACAAAAGCATCCAATGAATAAATAAATATATACAGTATACGGCCATTTTCTTCAGCATAAAACTGTACTGATACTTCGCTCAACTTTTTTCCTATTCTCCAGTTTTGGGCCAGTGTGTCCCCTAAACTGATAAACGTAAATGATCGGAAACAAGAGGAGCCACTGACAGGATGATCAAAATAGGGGCGGGGGGGGGGCGCGGGGGGGGGGGGGGGGGGGGGGGGGGGGGGGGGGGGGGGGGGGGGGGGGGGGGGGGGGGGGGGG
>JABFEA020000017.1:20129344-20148343 GCA_019775915.2 Cyphomyrus plagiostoma | reverse complement strand
CGGGCAATTTGGCAACTCCAATCAGCCTCAGCATGTTTTTGGACTGTGGGGGGAAACCGGAGTACCCGGAGGAAACTATTATTATTATTATTAGTAGTAGTAGTAGT
Source organism: Cyphomyrus plagiostoma (assembly GCA_019775915.2). Classification (NCBI taxonomy): domain Eukaryota; kingdom Metazoa; phylum Chordata; class Actinopteri; order Osteoglossiformes; family Mormyridae; genus Cyphomyrus; species Cyphomyrus plagiostoma. The sequence goes on along the minus strand of JABFEA020000017.1, from coordinate 20,148,236 downwards.
AGTTTTATTATTATGTTACACTTGTTATTTTGCAAATGTAATCCCTGTGGATGGAGTGCAAAGCAAAGAGCATCGAATGAGACTAAAACGCTCAGACGTAGCTTGGACTTCATACAAGTGCCTTGTTTCCTCCAACATGGAGCTGATGTTTACCTGGTTCTCACTTGGGGCCTTTTAAGAACCTGCCTACGTTTCCACCGGATTCAAAAAATTATGGAATGAAAATGTTACATAGGTGGAAGTAAAAGCAAAGCAAAAGTTCATATACGTTCTGTTTTTTTTTTTTTAGATTTTGATCTTTTTCAGATTATACATTTTTCTAAGCTGCCAAACTGCAAAAATGTTTTAAGAGTATGGCTGATTGCACCCTGTTTCTATTGCCTGTATTCACTTCCGTCTCCATAAAGGCTTCACAATCTGAGTGTGTAATCGATCTTATTTTTCATTCTCACTTCCTGATTTCTTCGCTACTTGAGCACACAATATTTTATATATTTGACCTGTGATGCTTATAATTTCTTTATAGCAAATCGATCTTTCATTTTCCACAGAGTAAAAAAAAAAACATATAATGTTATTTTGCTAATAAGCTGGCTAGTTGTTTCACTGCCCAGCACTGGCAATATTAGACAAAACTATATCGGTTATGGATTGAATTTTCTGGGAATGCGGAAGGTTTGAATGTAGTAGCCCAGATGTTACTGATGACCGGATTTTTTGTGATACTGTTCTGGAACAGTTTTTTCTGCCCCAGGGCCATTTTTTTTGTGGTAAAAACACACAGAGCTAGTTCCAGATTGGGAAAAATTTCACTACAACACCATCAAAAATAAATTGACTTTAGAAGCTTTGGGAAGTTAAGGGACAACATACATCTTCTTTATAGTTTCTTCGCTGTTTGGCCGTTTTTGACCTGAGTAACACCCGTCTATCAACTTTGAAAGTTTTATGGCAGGATGGGAGTAAATAGAGGCTGGGCCTTTGACCAGTAAGACTAGATGATGAAGCGCTCTAGGTTTACGCTTCTACTTGGCAGTGGGGCAGTATGAACGTTTTGATTTTATTAGTTTAGGACTTCCTGATTCTGAGTGAGAATAAGCCGCTGATGAGTCAAGTTGAGGAGAGGAGCCATCAGCTAAGAACCCTTCGAGAAACAGGGGGGGGAAAGAAACCCAGCAAGGACAACCTGGTAGATCCAGCAGCTGGCTGTGGAGATCAACACAACTAACTCAGGGAGAGTTGCCACTGGATGGAAGGGTTTTGGAACTGTTTATCACATAGGTTTTATGAGTCAAAGAACCTCTCATGCATGGGTAAGTTGAGAACAACATCTCCTGACAACAACGTTGTACCAGAATTGATACCAAATACCAAACTTGACAAAGAAATGAATCAGACAAAGATTGTCAGCATACAGCAGTTATGTTGCTGCCAAAACAGACATTGATGACCAGGGAGTAGCTGTAACTAGTGGCCCAAGAGCTGCTGGATTGGATCCTGTAGCATTCTCTTTCTTTTTCTTTTTTTTTGGGGGGGGGGTCATTTAAGTTGCAGCACCAGAATAATATTTGTACATAATATCATCAGAAAACTTGCCACAATGATACAGACAGCTGGAGTAACTCAGAGCACAAAATACCACAGACAGTCCCAGACCTGAATCTTTATCAATCCGGGCACATATATTTGTCAGTCACTTGCAGCTAATTATCTAACCTTGATTCATGATGAAAAGTTCCCATTGTTGCTATCTGTAATATCCATTTATTATCCACTTTATTAGGTGCACTTGTTTGTTAATGCAAACAGCCTCTGCTCCTATGAACAAAAGATCTGGTGGCAACTAAATACACAAAGCATGGAGACAGTATCAGGACCAGTTGCTATGAGGCCGAGCATAACAATGACAACGTCATGTGATCTTAAGTCTGCTGTGATTTTTGGTGCCAGACATCATAGTTCTAGCATCTGAGAAAAAGCCTCCTTCCTTGAATTTTCACACTATACAGCGTTTAGCAACTTGAGAGGACGATGTAATGAATAAAAAACATCCTTGCAGGGTGGAAGATCCTTGCCAGTAAAACTGATCAGAGGGGAAAGATGTTGATTCATTAGTTAATGAGAAGTGCACAAATGTAAAAATGACAGCTCAGTACAGCAATGCTGTGCAAACAGGTTTTGATGATCGCAGAACCTAATGTTGAATGAATGCTATTTATTGTACTGAAAATTTCTGGGAAAGTGATTAGCAAAATTATTATTGCACACACCATATATACTATACATACTTCCAAATATTGTTACAATCTTGGAACAGATACATTGCCCTCATTGGTTCCAGGTGGGCTACAGAATGCATTATACAACATAACACACAGTTTTTAAATCATTGTTTGATTCATTGAAGAAAAGCAATTCACCAACACCCATATCACCCAAATGACAAAGTAATTGCCCCCTTAGTCACTCAGTCAACCAATGAAGGAAATCTAAATAATAATGGGTTGAATTCAACTAGACAGGCTCCAGTCCCCTTGAGATGGAACCTTAAATGGGCAGTTCATAGTCTAAAACCCTGTGACTGAAATGTATACTTTGCCATGAAAAGAGTGGGCTAGAATTTTTCCAGAGTGATGCTAAAGCCTCATTGAAGGAGTGCTAAAGTCAAGGCAAAGACTGTATTGAAGGGGGACATAGAGGCCACCGTAAGAGAATAAGGGCAGAAGAGAGTGGTTCACAGTCCCCTGAGTACTGCAATATAGCCCCAGTGGAGTGTGAATCTTCCAGTCCCTGTCCTGGGTGGCCTCACAAGAATGCAGCTTTTCGTCTCCAATAAACCTCTAAATGCTCATGGCTGAGGTGTAGAGAAGGACAAATCTTTACACTTCCAGGTAGTTTTTGGTCATAAATATTTTATTTCGTATTTTTCCATAGGTAAAAGGAGACATCTTCATAAAATAACAACTGTTAAGTTAAGCCTTTATGCCTGTGATTGGAAGGTTGCCAATATGGGCCTCAGCAGAATAATTACTGGTTTGCGGGCTGTTGAGTCAGACTATTAACCCCCCCAGCTCCAGGGACTCTGTAGGCAGCTCCCCCTTTGCTGGGATGGCCACGCTTGCTCTTATCTGCATGGAGAGCAAGATGCGATAAAGTGAATAGAAAGTTTCCCCACAGGGATTAATAAAATGTTTCTATTCTATTCTATTCTATTCTATCCCCATCCTGGGTAATTCCCCCTGCCCCCTGCCATCCTGAATGAGACATGTGGGTAGAGAAAATGGATCGAGCCAACACAAATATCAATATTTGTAATATTTTGGAGGGGAAACGGCGTGAGAGTGACAGCTGAGCTCTACTCCGCATGGAGTAGGAGATGTCCGTACCATCTTTTTGTCCTGGTGCCATGGGCTCCTCTGCCACACTCCAGCAGGGAGGTCCAGCCTTGCAGCCGTTGGCACATCGGCAGCCTGCAGCAAACAGGGGGCAGACGTGAGCTGCACAGCATTCTGTAAGTCTCCTCAGAAGGATGTTTTATTTTCTTCTTCTTTTTGCTTCCCCTTTTTACAGTTTGATTCAGAAAATATTATACAAAGATATTTTGCTGTTCGGTGAAAAAGTCTTCACTGTAAAACGTTCACACAAGCTCTTTGAGTCTTATTTGCCATTCATTTATTCAACTTATTTGTATTGAAATAGATTACATTTAATATTAAAATAATATACTAAATAAATGTGGCCTAGGCACCCTGTTTATGAGTACAGTGGAAGCTTCTGCGTTGGTGGCACCTAATTTTGACATACAGACCTACAAATGCAGCAGACTCCCTCAGCAAAGCCCCCACCCCAACAAGTTTAAGCACTACAATGCTGACTTTGATATGGACAATGAAGAACCTGCCACAAACCCCCCTCCCCCCACCTCCATCACCGCAGCTGATGTGCCAGTGTACCATATATGCCCCTGTACAGATGTATAGTTCATTTATTTGTCACACACATATGTAAATAATGTATATATTGCACAGCAATGTTAAAGCATCTGGCTAAACTTGAAGGGCAGCCACCTGTAGCTGCGCTAAGGAAGCTGGAGGTTAGGGACCTTGCTCAACCCGCAGACTTGCCGAGGCTCGGTTTGAACCGGCAACTTTCTAATTACAGCCACACGCTGCCCCTTAAAGGTTAGACTTCCTGTGCCCTAGTTCATCCAATTCAGCAAACAGCGGTATTAAGAAGCAAATGTAGATCACAAGGAGGGGCTTAAACAACAGATGACTCATCATAGATTCTGGCACCTGCAGATGTGGCACGTGTAGCTTGCAAATGCAAATGACGGCGTCCAGTCATACTTTTAGAGACTAACGCTTCAGCTAGTTAAAGCAACGTACCTTGTTTCGGGAATGTTATGGTGTGTAAGCCTTTGTTGTTGTTGTCTATGTCTTTGTGATGCTGCCCTGTTTTAAGTCACGTGTCATGCAATTTCAAGTTAAACTCTGGTCCATGGATTCATTTCACATCTTCATTTGTTTCTGCCATGATTTTGATTAGTTCAGTCGATGTGCATTGATTTTCCAGCCACACTTCAAAGGAGGGCAGCTTTCGCCGCACCCCGGCTGTGATATCTTCGATCCAGGGAAGAGACAGACCCCAAAATGCAGGAGAAGGATAAGGATTTATTTAATCGGACACAGCCAAAAGCAACCAGAGCTGAAGAGGACATCCAGGAGGGTAGTCAGGTCTGTTTGCTGCTTCTCCACAGCTTGCCACAGCTTTTCCCGCCCGAGGAGGATGCGGAGGAAGCAGGCTGTTCTTTTGGCTGCCAACTCTCCTGACCCTGTGCCTCCAGAGCCCTACCCATGGGAAGCCACCACCAAGCCTCCCAAGCAGAGCCCAGGAGGGGCTACCACTAGTCCTAATCATCACAAGTCTGGTCTATAGGGGCTCATTCCCTGCTTGCCTCTGCTCCAGAGCCTCTCCTTGCCTCTCTCTGCTGCACACGGCTCCGAGAGGGCTAATCTACCAAGGGGGCTGCTCTACCTACACTCCAGGTGTCTGGTCTCAAGAGGGCTGCTCTCCCCAGCTCCCAAGCTCCCAGCCCAGCAAGAGCCCATCTCCCACACCTGGCCCAGCGTCAGTCATGCCGTCCAAACCTGACCCAGGTGAGGCCGCTCCTCTGGTTGGGACATTGTTCTGGGCTGTTTGGCCTGCACTGCTTTGTCTGCCATCACAGGGAACACCAGTGCTCATGCCAAATCCCCCGACTTTGCCTCTAGGTGCCCTAGCTCCTCATTCCTTGTCTCCTGATGCCCCACCAGCCATTGCTTCGTCTCGTACTGTCCCGCCAACGCTAGACTCCCCGTTCACTACCAGGATGGGTATGACTGACTTGGAAGATGTCCAGCTGGAAGACTTAATGTGGGATCCTTTGGGTCTTGTCCAATCCCCCTGGACCCCTGCCTCAGTCCAACATTCACACCAACTCAGCTCTAGTCCCAGTGTGGTCAGTGGTGTTGACTGGGACCTAGAAGAAGGGCTGGCCAAATCTCTGTCTCCAGGAATGTGAAACAGGGACACACCAGCTGTCCAGACTCTTGATGGTCCAACGTTGTCTGCCCAGACATCTCTCCAGCTGCAATCAAGAGCAGCACCCTGCTGCTCCGGCCTTGCAGTTCCCTTCGCACCTTCCTGCTCCAACTTACAGTTCCCTCAGTGCCCATCCAGGGTCCAGGTCCTAAGGGCATTGCTCAGTGCCCCAGGGTCTGGGATGCTCCCTGTACATGTCCCGTATCTTCTAGATGTACTGTAGTGCCTGTCCTGCTACCCTGTCCTGCCTTTGTCTTGTCCTGCTCAGTGTTTCTTATTACCTCTCTGGAGTTTCTGCCCTTGTCTCTGTTGTTCCCCCTCTTGTCTGCCCTGTTCTGGTGTGGCATGTTCTGTCTGTCAATGTCCCTGTCTCTCTCCCTGCTCCCTGGTCCTCATTTTTGTCTGGTGCTTGTTCCTCTGATCTGGGGTCTGATGTCCTTGGTCTTATTCCATGTTTGACCTGTTTCGTCAGTGTGGTTTTCTTTGTTGGTCTTTCCTGTTATTCTTTTGATCCCAGGTCCAGCCCCTGCCTATTCTCTGCCCATTGTGGAGCCATGTGTCCTGTTCTGTCCAGTGGCTCTGTCCCTCTGGTGTTTTGTGGTGTCTATCCCGTGTGCCCAGAGCCAGGAGTCCTGCCATACCCTGCCCTGTCAACAATCCTCTCACATCTGCCGAACTGCACTAATTCTAAAATCATAGAATCTTAATTAGTTAGTGCCAGCTGGGAAATATTAAGGCACAGAGTAGAATAAACTGCCCAATCACATCCAGTCTGCAGAGTCGTTCACAATCTTCAAGAGGTGCCTTTAGAATCTCTCTTCTGGAAACATCCAAACTACCCCCATTCTACCACAACCTGATATCTTAATGCTTTCACTTAGAATTACTAAATGGTAGTAGTATCTATTGTTTATCTATTAAGTTTCTCTTGGCTGAACATGTTTTCATTGCTTTTATTAGATTAGGTACGATGTATCCTTGCCATGTGCTGCTGTCTGATATGCTTGTGTGTTTCTCTGAACAGAAATTCTGCCAAATAAATTAATGTAAATGAAAATGCATTGTGTGAAGAGTGTTCTGTGACAGTATTAAATAAATAAACATGTCATTTTAAATCATTATTTAAATTATAATTTAAAATGTTTTTATATGTTTATAAATATATAATTTAAATGATTACTGAAATAATAATTTGTTAATGTTATATAATTGACTAAATTGCAATTTAAAATATAGCAGAAGTAATGGGAAATAAATCACTGAATAAAGAGATATATTTTGCCACCTTATCGTGGTGGAGGGGTTTGCGTGCCTCATTGACCCTGGGGGCTATGTTGTTGGGGGCAGTAGCCCTTCGTAGGGTCTCCCAAGGCAAAAAGGTCCCAGAGGAGGGGCCAGACAAAGAGCAATCCAAAGGAACCCTATGATAAAGTAATCAAACAAAGTCCCGTTTCCCTCACCTGGTGGCTGGCCCTTGGCCCATGGAGCCCAGCCGGGCCTAATCCGAAAGTGGCACACGGGACTGTTATCAGGTAGGCCCACCACCCGCAAGGGGAATGTCAGGGGTTCGGTGCATTGTGGATCGGGTGGCGGCCAAGGGAAGCCCTGGCGGTTCAATCCCCGGCTGACAAAACTGGCTTTCGGGACATGGAATGCCACCTCTCTGGTGGGGAAGGAGTCTGAGCTTGTGCGTGAGGTTGAGAGATACCGACTAGATATAGTTGGGTTCACTTCAACGCATATCGTGGGTTCGGGAACCAATCTCCTGGAGAGGGGCTGGACGATCTTTTCTTATGGAGTTGCAGCAGGTGAGCGGCGCCGAGAGGGGGTGGGGCTACTGGTGGCCACACAGCTTGGTGCATTAACAAAGGAGTTTATCCAGGTGAACGAGAGGACTGCACCTTCAGGTTGGGATAGGTCTCTGACTGTCATCTGCGCTTATGCGTCGAATCACGGTACCCAGCCTTCCTGGACTCCCTTAGTGGTGTGCTGATTAGCGCGCCACGAGGGGATTTCATCGTTTTGCTTGGGGACTTCAGTGCTCACGGAGGCAATGACAGTGTGGCCTGGATGGCCACAGTGATGACACAGTGGTGAACACCAGAGGTGAGGGGAGCTGTCAAGCTGAAGAAGGAGGCAAAGCCGGGTCTCCGGCGGCAGAAGACGGGTACCGGCACACTGGCGGAATGAAGCTCAGGTGGTCACAAAAGCAAAAACCCGGGTGTGGAAGGAGTTCGGTGAGGCCACGGAAAGTGACTTTCGGTCAGCCTCAAAAAGGTTCTGGCAAACCATCCGGAATATCAGGAAGGGGAAGCAGCTCCTGGTTCCTACTATTTATAGTGGGGAGAGGGTGCTGTTGACCTCACCTGGGGACATCACACGGAGGTGGAAGGAATACTTTGAGGACCTCCTCAACCCTACCTCGGATACATCTACAAGTACTGCCTTTGAGACATCTGAGGGCACAGAGCCCGAGGGGGCTGGAGTGGACTTGCCCATCACTGGGGCTGAGGTGCCGAGGGTGGTTAAAGGGCATAGACTACCTAAAGGCTCTGGATGTTATGGGGCTGTCATGGCTGACACACCTTCTCAACAATGCATGGAGGTCAGGGACAATGCTGCTGGATTAGCAGACTGGGGTGGTGGTCCCCTTATTTTAGAAAGGGGACCAGGGGGTGTGTTCCAACTATTGGGGGATCATACTTGTAAGCCATCCTGGTGAAGTCTATTCTGGGGTACTAGAGAGGAGGGTGAGATCGATAGTAAAAGTCTGGAGGAACAATATAGTATTCGTCCTGGCGTGGAATACTGGACCAGTGTGGGTACTGGAGGGGGCCTGGCAGTTTGCCTATCCAGTCTTCATCTGTTTTGTGGACTTGGAAAAGGCTTACAACCGGGTTCCCTGAGGTGACCTGTGGGGGGAGCTTCAGGAGTATGGGGTTCAGGGCCCCCTACTGTAGGCCATTTGGTCGAATCTTGGTCTGCATTGCTGGTAAGTCGGACGTGTTTCCCGGGTTGGGCGCCGCCAGAGCTGCCCTTTGTCATCGGTCCTGTTTATGATGTTTATGGACAGGATTTCTAGGCACAGCCAGGGTGTTGAGGGTTTCCAGTTTGGTGGCCTCAGGATTGCCTTGTTGCTTTTTGCGGACAATGTCATCCTGTTGGCTTCATTTGCTGGTGATCTCCAGTGTGCTCTGAGGCGGTTCGCAGCCGAGTGCGAAGTGATGGGGATGAGGATTAGCACCTCCAAGTCAGAGATCATGGTTCTCAGCCAAAAATGAGTGGATTTCCCTATTCAGGTCAGGGAAGAGGTATTGCCTCAAATGGATCTCGTTCACGAGTGAGGGTAGGCGAGATCGAGAGCTGGACAGATGAATCAGAGCGGAGTCTGCAGTTTTTCAGGTACTAAACCGGTTCATCGAGGATAAGAAAGAACTGACCTGGAAAGCAAAGCTCTTCGTCCCTAACCCTCACCTATGGTCATGAGCTATGGGTAATGAACGAAAGAATGACATCACAATTACAGGCGGCTGAAATGAGGGCTCTTTGCAGGGGGTCCGGCCCTCCCTTAGAGACAAGGTGAGAAGTTTGGAGTTCTGGGATCTAAGAGTAGAACCGCTGCTTCTCCATGTCGAAAGGAGCCAGTTGAGGTGGTTTGGACATCTAGTGCAGATGCCTCCTGGGCGGCAACCCAGGTTTTCCATGCATGTCCTACAGGGATGAGGCCCCGGGGCAGACCCAGGACACACTGGAGGGATTATATCTCTCGGCTGGCCCGGGAATGCCTCGACATCCCCACGAAGAGCTGATAGAGGTAGCTGCGGAGAGGGAGGTCTGGGTATCTCTCCCGAAGTTGCTATCCCCGCGACCTGAACCCCAGACAAGCGGAAGATAGTGGATGGATGGATTTTAACAAAAGATGAAGGTCCTGACACCCATAAAAGAAAAGCAAAAGCTAAGCAGCACTAGGAGACCAGTCCCTGCAAACCTGAGCAAATGGACAGGTGTATAAGAGAGGGCGGCTCTGCAATATACTGGGGAACAAGACCATGTATGACCTTAAAATAATCATGAAGACTTTATACTGTACACGGAGAGCAACAGATAGCCAGTAGAGGTTATAGTGAAGGGAAATAATGTGTGGAGACTTTTTTAGTGTTAGAGAACTTTAGCTGCAGAATTTTGTATATATTGTGATTTAGAATGTGTCTTAGCAGGGAGAAATACAGTTAGCCAGCCTGGAGAATATTAGGGCACATATGAAAGTTTCAGAATCTGTGCAGAGTCTGGCAATACTGCAAAGATCAAAGAAAGCAGGCATGGTGAGTGACCTAATATGAGCATAGAAGGTGTGATTTGAATCTATTACAACAGCAAAGGTTGCAGATATAGAGGCATTAACCAGAATACCATCAATATGAAAATAAATATTACAATACATGGCAAACAGCTCATTGGGGTGGATTATTAGCACATTAGCTTTGTTAGCATTCAGTTTTAGGAAGTTAACTGTCATCCAGGACTGGGTTTGAAAGTGTTGTATCTATAACTGGAGTAATGAATGTTATCTGCATAACAGTTAAAACTGAGTCCATAATGGAGAAATATGCATCCAAGTGGTAACAAGTAAAAAAATGAAGAAGGGAGAGTCTAATTTTGAACCTTGAAGAATACTTTGCATAACAGAAGCAGTGTGTGATTTGTGCCTATGAACTGATGTCCATCAGAGAGGTATGATATAAACCAGGAGAGTACAGTAACAGTAATGCCAACAGATAAAAGACATCCAATAAGTGTATTGGCAGAAATGGTGTTGAAAGCAGAGTACATATGCAAAGGAAGAAAAATGCCGCAGTATCGGCTGCCTAGAAAAGGTCATTAAAAACACTGAGGAGTTTCTTAGTACTGTGGTGTGAATGGAGACCAGACTGGGACGGAGTTAAATGACGCTGCGATTGTGCGACAGCAGCAGCTCTTTCAAGTATATTGCAGGAAAGTGACAGGTTAGGGGTAGATAAAGAATCACATAGGTGAAGAACAAGTAGTCTATGTGCATTTCCCAAAAACCTTTGCTATTCCAGAATTAACATACAATCTTTAAGTAGTACTTTGTTGAGTCCTCCCCAGTCTCCATGTGAGAAAACTCCGGACTGTCGATAACAGGAAAATCGATCCCATGTATTTCAGTGGTGAAATTTGTAGATTGTCACACCAGACATATGCAGATGTAAAAAAATATACACTGCAAAAAAAAAAATTAGAAAGTCAATAAGAATACGCCAAAGCAACCAAAATCAAGACCAAAATAACCTATTTGCTGAAAATATCTTTCTGGTCCTGCACTTCCCTGTCTTGCTGTATGGCTGTGAGACATGGACGCTATCCAGTCAGCTGAGACGAAGACTGGACTCCTTCAGTACTGTGTCCCTTCGGAGAATCCATGGGTACAGCTGGTTTGACTTTGTGTTGAATGAGCTGTTGCTAGAGGAGCCCTGAATGAGGCACATTACCTGCATTGTGAGGGAGCGTCACTTAGAGCATCACAGCCATGTGAGCCTTGAGGGGGATCCGGCTCACAGGATTGTTTTTGCTGAGAACCCGAGCAACTGAACCAGACCAAGAGAACGACCAGCATTAATAGTGGATACTGGGAAATTACTGTAATAAAATGTGATCACAATATATATTCACTGCTCAAAAAAAAAATTAATGGAACACTATTTAATCGCGGAGTATAGCATCAAGTCAGTTAAACTTCTGGCATATTGATGTGGTCAGCCTTCTGTAGGCTGATAATTTTCATTTCCATCAAACAATGTGGCATCGTTTCATTCCTAACACATTACCCAGTCCATATCAGTATAGATATCTTGCATGATTTTTGCCCATTGACATCTGGTGTGTTTCAGGGCCCTGCTTGTGACATAAAGATGGGAAATTGAAATGACACTCGTTTATTGAATTATGTCATAAAACACCACTATAGAAACGACCAAAATCGTGCTGTGTGTGTTGTTTGTTATTTGTGTTGATGGCAAGGCAAACCAGGTATAATCGGAACAGCAATGTAAAGCAAACACATCACTGTTATTACTTTACCACTCGAAACAAAAAATTTTGAAAAAAATTGACTTTCATTCCAAGCAAATTCTATAATTTCGAATCTTTGTCCACTAGGGGTCACTATATCTAAAGCTAAAGGATTTATTTAGATATAAACTCACTGGCCACCTCATAAGGTACGTTTGTTCAGTTGCACGATGAAGCGAATATGTTGTCAGCCAAACATATGCCAGCAGCACAATGTATAAAATCAAGCACATGCAGGTTAGGAGATTCAGTTAATCTTGACGTCTAACACCAGAATGGAGAAAAAACTTGGCATGGTTGTTGGTGCCAGACAAGCTGGTATGTAATAATAATAATAATAATAATAATAATAATAATAATAATAATAATAATAATGATGATGATGATGGTTATTATTATTATTATTATTATTATTATTATTATTATACATTTATATGGCATGTTTACAGCACGGTATGAGTGTTTCAGAAACTGATGATCTATTGCACTTTTCATGCACAACCATCTGTAGGGTTTACAGAGAATGGACCAAAAAAGAAAAATCATCCAGTCAATAATGGTTTTCTGCCTTGTTACTGGTAGTGTTCAGAGAAAAATGCCCAGCCTGGTATTTTCTTGGCACACTTTGGACGCCTTAGTACCAAATGAGCACCATTTAAATGCCACACCCTACCTCAGTATTGTTGCTCACCATGACCATCCCTTTATGACCACAATGTACCCAGCTTCTAATGCCCACTTTTAGCAGGATAACATGCCATGTCACAGAGCTCATATCATCTCTCACCGATTCCTAGGACATGACAACGGGTTCACTCACTCAGACGGCCTCCACAGTCACCAGATCTCAGTCAAGTGGAGCATCTTTGGAATATGGTGGAACAAGAAACTCACGTCACGAAGGTACAGCCCACACATCTGCAGCAACTTGGGGATGCCTTCATGTCAACAATGTCGACCAAAGTCTCTGAGGAATATTTCAAGCGCCTTGTTCAATGTTTTGCCACAAATAATTAAGGCTGTTCAAAAAGGGTCCAACTCAGTACTAGCGGGGTGAACATTATACCGTGGCCAGTGAGTGTATACCTCAGAGCAGTAGCTCCATAGCATGTTAATGGCTGGTTGGTATAAAGTGAAGGTCAGGTGGGTCATTGCAAATTAAATTAAACGGTTACATTTGTTTTAGAACACAGTCTGGCCTAGATGTCCCCTGTGCCCCTCATACACTCACCCACTTCACCCTCACCCTCTACATATCGTACCCTTTCGGATGACCTTCCCCTCTGGCTGACTCAGGAACTCTCTGACGAAGGCACCGCCCACCAGGTGGGGCAGTGTGTTTGCTCCAGTGAGCCCAGCTGCTTGCCCCAGTGCACTTAAGCACCAGGATCTGTGGCTGCTGTGCAGGCATGGCAATGCCCAGACCCCCTGATGGCACCACCAGCCTGCTACTCAGGGAGGAGTGGGGAGCTGAAGATGAACGATGGTGTAATGCTGACACCAGTCTGACCCTCTAGCACACACTGCACGGGGAATCACTGTCCGTGCTCACTGTCAGCTACCACTGCAGCCAGAAGGGGGGGGGGGGCGTATCCATGGTGCGCCACACAAATTATTGAAAAAAAATCTGTTAAATGACCCCACATCCTTGGACTGAATTTCTTGGAAGGGTACTGGCTATGTAAGACATGCAGGGGAAGATGATAAGTCAGATTGAATACAGGGGTAAAGTACATGTCAAAATGCAATTTAGTTCATGAATTGATATGCCTGTGTTAATATATGTGATAAAGATAGAAAAATCATTTTGAAGATTTAAGGATTATTTTCCAGCATCCTTCGTAATCATTTGGACCAATTTATTCAGTTTAGCAGTATCTGAATTTTACCACTTGATGGCTCCATAACTCCTTAAATCGTCTTATCTGAAAACAGCAAGACATCTACCACAGATAATTCACAGACATTGTTAGCAAAATATTCCGGGTGTATGGTAATGTATATAGAACATTCATAGTGTATGGTAAGAAATATTAAGTGTCCCAGGTGTATTTTAGGGTATATGAAGTGTTTAGAGTGTATGGTAGGGTATATAGAGCTCTCAGGGTGTATTTTGGGGTATATGATGATGAAAACCATGTCACTAGTCACAAGTACCAGCGTAAAACTGGCCATCAACCCGACCATACATATACAAACATCACATTATAGGGGGTAGACAGGTCAGGAAGACGGGGGATATATGAAAAACAGAGAAACAGGATTACATGAGGAGAGAGGGGGAGAATAAAAAACAGCCCCCAGACTGTACTCTAGTAAGGAGTATAATAGAGGAACTGGAAAAAAAACACCCCAGCAACATAAGCACATGGTCACTCCACCTTACAACATAAAAAGTCGTGACTTGCAATAGGGGAGGGAAATGGGGATGTAGAGGTAGCCCAGCATAGACAAAACATCATCGTGGTAGGGTAGGGTATACAAAGTAGGTAGGGTATACAGAGCTTTCAGGGTGTATTGTGGGATATATGGTAGGGTATACAGAGCTTTTAGGGTGGAGGGTAGGGTTTGTGAAATATTCAGGGTTTGTGATCGAGCTTTCATGGTATATTGTGGGTTATATGATAGGGTATACAGAGCACTCAGGGTGTTGGGTAGGGTATATGAAGTGTTCAGGGTGTGTGATAGGGCTTTCATGGTATATTGTGGGGTATATGGTAGGGTATACAGAGCACTCAGGGTGTTGGGTTAGGGTATATGAAGTGTTCAGGGGGTGAGGTCTGGTATATGGAGCATTCTGTGCTAGGCCATAAACAGCCGATTGAGGGCTCAGTTTTTTAATTAATCATGGCAGCTGAATATTGATCTATGCCAGCACAATAATGCTAAATGAGAATGAACCAGCAGACAGAATGTTAAGTGGCTGAATTACGAGTCAAAGACCTAGGACTATTGTCTTTGTGACTCATGCCTACAAAAATATTAATCCCATGAATCAATCAATTCACAATAAAATTCACTAACATGTGGGTCTAACAGCTGCTAATTAGAAAAGTTTATCAATCATAAAAGAACAGCATTGCAGCCCCCAGAGAGGGCAGTGCAGATGGATTGTTGAATTTCATGAACTCCGCTAGGGAAGAGAATCGCATGGATGCCTAATGAGGCAAGATGGCACCAGCAGGGGGCATCATTAGCACAACACTAGCGGAAGAAGACCGAGAATCACCCCATGCTAAATGTCACAGGAGGGACTCACACTGGGACAGAAATGGGTTCTTCCCAGCAGGTCCCATGAAGGTCTCTATTATTCAAAAGGCCAGGCCTCCACCATTAGGGGAAGGTATGTGTTTATTTATTTAAAGGCCTCCTCAGGCCAACAAAGCTGCTTAGTGCAGATTTCAGTCAGGTGATGTAAGTCTTCACACGTCGGTTCAAAATCTACCTGGATTGCCATGGCGACCGAGGTACTTGCTCACTGACCAATGAGGGCGTAGATGAGTCTGAGGATGGCCTAATCAATCAGCCAGCCTGGTTGTTGATGAAACTGAGGCAGCTTCATTAGTCTGGTTCAAGAAGGACCCAGGAGTAGGACCCGTGATGAATGGTGATGTCACTTCTATGGAGTCTAAATGCCCGTTCAGCCTCCAGTTCCGGCTGTGGAGAAGAGGCACTTGAAGTTTTTCAGGACTGGAGTTGCAGAAGGAGTGAAGCTTGTTGGACCTAAAAAAACAAGACATAAAACTCCTAAAGAAAAAGATGCAACTTGACAACAGCGAACCTGCGCTGTCTGTAAAGGCCTGTGCCCGTGTTTTATGAAGCATGTCGCTGCTTTTCTAGAGACACTAGAGCCTTTAGTCTTACTGGGCTGAAGGTGGCAGACCTGCCAGTGAGCGCAGAATGCCAGTGCAGCTCAGAAGGGTTTCGCGGGTCGGCGAAATGCTGCCAGCCTGTCCCTCTACGCCTTCTGTGCCTTTTCAATAGGCTTCCCATTGGCACGGCAAATGGTAAACATACGCAGGTGCACACACAAACCCTGCCCTCCAGCATCAGCACTCAACTCTGTCTTTCTGCGGTTTCCACGGCGTCTCCCCCGATACAGATGAAACGACCAGCTTCCTGCCTGAGGAGGAAGTGAGAGAGGGGGTGTTGGAGCGACGAGCCCTGGAATCCCATCTTCTCGCAGGAGCCCCTGGCATGCTAGCACTCGCCAGCTATCCTGGCCTGCCTCTGCATGTGTGTGCAATTTTTCCTGCAAGAATTAGCATACTAAATATATCTAATTCTGTCACAAGTGCAACAGTGCAGGGTCTCAAATATCCCCACTGCTGTTCCTGTGTGCGGCTGAAGCATTCTCAGATCAGAGGAAAGAGAATTACTGCCAGTTGTTAATTGCAAAGCACTTTGCCCCCCCCCCCCCGGTCCTTCCCAATGGAATTTAAGTTGAGCTCTGTGCCATTCATTATGCTTGTTTATTTTAGAAATAATAATCCATGAGGATGAATAAGTAAGTAAGTAAGTAAGTAAGTGAGTAAGTGAATAACCACGGAAAGCCCCGGAACATTTCTCTGTTACCAAATACCAGTTATAAAGTTCAGATGTTAAAGGACCTACATTACTCAAATAAGTTCACTAAATGTTTTGTATGTGTTTTTTTGTTCTGCCTGCCATTCAAAGATGATAAAACTGAAGTCATCTTTTGCCTCCCCCCTTACCTGGGTGGTTCTGCTGGATATCTCACTTTTCAGGGGGGAGCCAGCGACGGTCTCTGGCCAGGCATTTTTGGGTTATAGGAAACTAGCTTTGATAATAGATTGTTACTTTGGAAGGGTCACCAAACCTTACTGGGCCACCAGATTTCACAGGGGACAACTGGGTACAGAGAGTAACAGCACTATGAAGCTGGACTAGATCCTTCAGAAGTTAAAGGTCAAACCGGCAACTGTGGCCTTAAGCAAGATTTCAACTTGAATTTCTACTGAAAATATAAAGTTTTAAGGACTTGGAAAAGTCCATAATATATGAGGATTCAAGAGGCTGCCCATGGAACGAGGCGAGTAATGGTTTCTGAAGGTTAAGAGGACGACAAGCTAATCAATGCTTGAGTGGATGTAAAGCCAGTCAAGTGGTTAAAAGACGGGCAAGATGGGGTATAATGTAGAGGACTTACAATAGTAGAGGCAGGGGGTTTATACATGGTGTCACCTTTGAAGGGCAGCCTTTGTCGCACTTACTGAAAGGGCATTAGCACTGGATGCTCTGAGGAAGGCTAGGAGGAGCTGATTTCTGCGCTGTGTGGCGCCTGTCTGCTTCAGTCTGCATGGATTGTGTTATGGTAGCAGGGCTGGGAGATCAGACTACGTGGGCTGATTTAATAAGCCTGATTTATTTGGCTGCGTCGGAGGCATAATGAATTCGGTCTTTGCCGACCCACGTCTGACTTCATTGGATGGGGCCACGGAGCTTGTTTTGCTTGTTTTCCTGATGGATTGGCCGCCAAAAGTCACTGAGCATGAGACCCAAGGAAGGTCCCCCAGACCCTTTCCACATCTCTGAAACTCCGCCCCCAACTGCCTCAGCGTCACATAAGCAATACACAGGGAGATGAGAGGGTGATCACAGGGTTCCCAGATCACACTGAATCAGCCCTTTTGATGATGTAATCCCAGGAAAAACCCAGGAGAAAAACTTCACCAATGCTATTGGTTCCGGAGATTAACTGGATTCTTTCTCATGGGGTGGGGGTTGTATGTGCCCAATTTTACTGGGGAATAGCACAAGTGGAATGACTAAACTCTGATGTTTTAGCAACTAAAAAGAATCTAACAAACCTCTCCATGCAGGATTAATCATCTGCCCGAATGGCCGACGACAGAGGGCTGCTCCTCCAGCTCTGACCTCAGCACCCCCAAGCTTCCCCCAAAGACAGCTAGCTATTACTGTAATTAACTTGAGCGAATAAGGAGGACGTTTTCTGCAGTGCAAGCAGCTCCGTGGAGCTATGGCAGTAGTTGATCCCGAGTCATTTTCATTACATATGGATTTTATGTTTGCCAGTTATATTCATCAGCAAGCCAGGAGACATGCTCCTATACTGTCCTCTGATATAGTCTGTAAAGCTGTTCCTCAAAGAGCCTCAAACAGTCCACATTTTTGCCCAGAAAATGATAGGGAGCAAAAATGTGAACTGTCTCAGGGTCCCTGAGGACCTGCTTGAAAAAGACCGCTTTGAAGAACTCAAGCCTTAATGGCCAAACACTCACACAAGCATCTCTTTCAGCTTCCTTCTCCATCTCTTCACGCGTGCATGTGTGTGTCTGTGTGTGTGTGTTTATGCATCACAAGATTCAATTTCTTGTTGTACACTATGCTGTCAGAATTTTTTTTAAGGGATACATTTTGGCTGTAGTTTTCAGATAAAACATACTTTGGGTTTTTGGGATGTCGTCTGGTTTTTGATCATCTTCTTAATGGTGTTTTTTTCTTTAACCACATGACCATTTTAGATGTCAAATCGTCTTGACCTTCAACACCCTCCAAAGTCCTGCACGGGTCCACTTTTGGAGATCCACACCCACCTGCACCCGCACAGTACAGCCCCACACCCGCCCCTGCACCCGTGATTATTTCAAAGTTAAATCCATACCTGCCTGGGCCTGTTAGCATTCCGCCCGTTACCCGCCTGTACCTGTGATAAATTACACACAATTATTGTTTCTATGCACCTCTCAATGTGACAAGCGCTAGGCCTACATGAATTTTGAATTGAAACGAAAAAAAATCAAATCAGATGTAGATTTGGAGTGAGATTATTTTTTCCGAGAGACAAACAAACAACAAACACAAACTAGTAAAATCACAATAAAAGGTTTATAATATATTTTAGCACATTCATAGCAATACTCTTTTTTCGAGAGGCAAACAAACCAAAGAGACTAACAACTCTGGTAAAAATCTGATGTTGCACGATAGGATACTGTTTATGGTTATGATATGGTATTCTCTAAACCGAACACGTGCAGTTACATTTATAACTATGAATACATTTAACAAAATAAACATTTTTAAATATTTTAAATATTTATAAAATAGAATTACTGGGGTGTGGCATGGTGGTGCAGTGGTTAGCACTGTTGCCTCATACCTCTGGGACCTGGGTTTGAGTCTCCGCCTGGGTTACATGTGTGTGGAGTTTGCATGTTCTCCCCGTGTCGTCGTG
>JABFEA020000017.1:20095333-20129244 GCA_019775915.2 Cyphomyrus plagiostoma | reverse complement strand
CACATTCCAAGAACTTGCTGTGGCTGATTGGAGTTGCCAAATTGCCTGTTGGTTTGCATGGTTGAGCGGTTGGTTTATGAATGTGCCCTGTGTTGGGCTGCCCCCCCCCCCCGTCCTGGGTTGTTCCCTGCCTCGTGCCCATTGCTTCTAGGATAGGCTCCAGACCCCCCCTGCGACCCAGTAGGTTAAGCAGGTTGGAAAATGGATGGATGGAGAATTACTGTTGAGTGTGTAAGCCGCCACGTCACAGGGGCAACTCGGACAATAAAATCTTGTCCGATATCAACGTTATAAATGAGGTGTGTTTCCAATGGGAAGTGAGGCATTTCATGACATTTTCATCTGAGTTCCAACTTGGATAGAAAAACGCCAGAACATTAAAATCTGCCCATTTCAGCAACTGTCTGCAGGTACCTGACCTGCTGAAGGACTCTGCCCTGCTCTCTAAAAGCCCCCCATCCGCACATCCAGTTCCTCTCTTGGTTTCTGCTTACCTGCCTCCCGCTAAATCCTCCCCTTAGTATTGCACTGAAAAAACACTTCTGTAGCCTCAAAGAAGTCCTAACGCGCGTGTCCAGAAGACAAAGGATGCCAGAAGCCCTAATGAGACTCTATGTCTCACAGTGATCGTCCAACCCGCATGCCTGTTGCTGTGTCCAGCTGCTCATGTAATATTGTGTGTGTGTATGCGTCTATACTTGAAGTATGTGTGATTTAGCACGTTTATGTAAGTACGTCTTTATTTCAGTGCCTTCCGCGGTATTTAGTGGAAAGGAATGTGGTTGTATACAGGATCACTGTATATGTGTTTGTATTCTTCACACACCTGGACTGGTGAGTTTCACGACAGAGGGTCAGGGATAAGTATCAGCAGTGCAGGAAAATCTACTACTGGGGAGGCACTCAAACCACAGTGCTTCATTCTGCATGGCACAGGCCCCGATTGCCAGGCCAGTGGGTCACTGCCGTCCATTAACACATTAGCATGACATGGTGGAAGCGACTAACAGACTGTAACTTTTTGGCTGCGGCTTTCAATCTGCTCACACAGACTGGCACGGCCAACAGCCTCATTGATGTACATTGACTATGAGCAGAGTTTATACCTACTTTTAGCAAGCAAGCCCATTCATTCTATTTTCTATAATGTAAGCATGCCTGGAGGGCAGCAATCAGTCGTTTTTGGTTCCTCTCCTCTACTGTTTTCTTGCTTTCATTCTTTTTTTCGGTCTTCCCTTTCTTTGTTCACTGAATTATCCCATACAAACAAATGTAGTAATACATTCCCACCCACGTCAAGCACCTTGGGCCAACTTGTGAAAGGCAATGAGAATTGAATTGGTGTGTGTAAGCATCGGACCCTCATAAACACAGCAGCAGCCTGGTGGCACTATGCTCCACCAGTACAGCCGCAGTCCACTAATTGGCACAAACCCACCCATCCGAAATCCTGTTTCATTTATAATACATTTTGGGTTATGGTTCAAGTGCTATGAAATGAGGGGGGTTTGTGGAAAGCAAAAAGTCAGAAAGACGAACAAAGTCAGAAAAAGACAAATCAGGACGATGAACAGAAGAAAGCAGGCAGAGAGCATGGGCTGTGCGAAAATAAGCAGCAAATTAAAAGTGGGGAAGCACCTCCACGTCTGTAAATTCACAACCATGAGGAAACACATGACATTAACAGATATGCAATGTTGTAAATTCACAGATATAATCAACTGAACTGTCAACCTCGCATGAACCTACGGAACCATCAACTGAAGTCATGGCTCACAAAGTGAACGCGTTTACATTTTATATTATTGCATATTTAGCAGATACTTTTATCCACAGTGATGTACATTTTTGAGAAAGCATGGTCAGTCAGTCTCTGGAACAATTTGGGCTTAAGGGCCTCACTCAAGGGCCCAACGATGGAATCCAACTGGGGGCGGGGGGGGGCACAGAGTACAAACCAGCGGCCAGGGAAACAACGTTCAAACTTAATTTCATGAATGTTCTGATGGATGAGGCTTCAAGCCTGAAAAACATTCCCATCCATTTTCTATTTCCTGTCAGCTGTGGTCATTATAATGATAGAATGAAAGATAAAAGTGATGTTTCGCCAAGCCGTTTTTCATCAAAGTTTCCAAGTAAGTTGCTGTGTTCCTTTACTCCAGGGAGTGTGTGCATAAAGGGGATATTTTCAGCACAATTCAATTTATTTTGACACGCCACTCCTCACATTGTGGTCGCCCTACAGCGTCAAATGCAGCAAAAAAATAACAAGTGCACTTGGTAGAAATCGAAAATTTGTGACAATCTGACAGAACAATAAAGAAGCAATACAACCATCTTTAAACGAGTGCGGGAAATAGGAGAGAGAAACTGCCTTGCCGAGTGCGCTCACAGCACACTGTGCTCACAGGACACTGTGCTCACAGGACACTGTGCTCACAGCATGCTGCCCAGCTCCAGAATCTCAGTTAGTGTCCCCAAAAAGAAGCTTCTTTGATTCTATATCTTTTCATACAGGTTAAAATGTAATTGTAATATTAGACTTGTGCTAATTTCTGTCCCCATTCAGTAGACAAGTTAACTCCTGGCTTACACCTCACTGCTCCTCCTGACTCCTGGCTTACACCTCACTGCTCCTCCTGACTCCTGGTCCAGCTGAGCGTTTCACGGGAACAAACTGGCACAAGAGCAGGAGCCCAACTAGGCCGAGCTGCAGTCAAAACCATGAGGAATACTTGCCTAGCCACCTAATTAGGGTAGCTGGTCAGAATGCCCCCCCCAACCCCCTCTGTGGCGGGGCTGGGGGCGGGAGGGGCAGTAGCCAAAGAGTAACAGGAACGTGATATTTATGTGTAGTGAAAGCGGGGGGGCTTATACCTCTGGCTCCCATCTACATGCAACACAGGCGACGTATAAATCTGCTTGTGAACTTTGCTCTGGTTCAGTCAGCGGCTGCATTAGGAAATTAAGTCAGATTTACAGCATGAATATCCCACTTCGCACAGAGCTGAGCTCACAGCAATTATGGGCACAAGGAAGGCGGACTGGCTAAGGTGGCCATCATCATCGTCACCATCATCATCATCATCATCATCATCATGCTCTTTATTTACAGCTCTGCGTCAGCAGAAACTTCTCTCTAAAGCCATATTCTGCTGTATTAAGCTACCTGCATTGTGTAATTAGTGCCATGAGCTTAACATGGTGGAGGTTCCCAAGGCATATGGA
Organism: Cyphomyrus plagiostoma; assembly: GCA_019775915.2. Lineage (NCBI taxonomy): Eukaryota > Metazoa > Chordata > Actinopteri > Osteoglossiformes > Mormyridae > Cyphomyrus > Cyphomyrus plagiostoma. The sequence continues at coordinate 20,126,016 of JABFEA020000017.1, read as the reverse complement.
CAGAGATTGCCTCAGGCTGGGACACGAGAAGCACCAGCTAGCACAGGATTTATTTGCTGTTCCGAACACAGCCATGGTGAGGTGTTAATGTGTCAGCCAGATGTAAACAGCGCAAGCATCGTCTTATCAAAGGAAAGGTCGGTGACTTCATAGCAGTGTGGCACTACTTTGGACCTGCCTTTCTTCACTCTCTTCTTCACACTTTTTATTTGGTAAGCTATGGCGTGCTGGCAAGAAGCAGCATTAGTACCTTAGCACTTAACACATACCGATTACCTCAGCTTTCTGTCCCAAGCTGGGGTTCATAATGAGCTACCAAAGGGGCAATATATGAAACTCAATATTTATGTACACAGTCATTATGTACAAAGCTCATTCATGAGCTTTCTAACAAGCTAGCTATCAAAAAGAGTACTAACCTAGTGGGCCCACCAAAAATATCCAGGGGAGAATAGTAAAAAATAAAAAGATATGTGCAGTCAGGATAAGTGGGAGATTTGGCTCTGAGCTGTTTAATTTGGCATTAAGTGCGAAAGAGAGCAACTTGGATATAAAATTTGTTAGTTTTCACATAAGACTGCAGAGAAAACACTCAAACCATAACCTACTTTAACAAAGATATTTAAAACATGTTTGGGGCTTTGATAATTTTCCTTGCTCTCATTTCATTTTCAGTTAATTTTGAAATGCACCTAAATATTTGGCCTTCAAGTACTTCTCTTGTTATATTTTATATATAAATTTCTTTAGAAACAAAGGCGTCCTTTGGGTCCTAACAGTTCTTTAACCTTATATTGAAATCTCATTAAAGTCTCTATACCTAAATTGTCATGACCTGCTCATTTGATCCTCGTGTGTGTCACGCCCACCTCATTACCTCCCCGATTTGTATCACCTGTTTCCTGTTATTTTTGACTTGTCCTGTGTATTTAGTCTGTGTCTGTGTCAGTATCCCTAGGTCTGTCATTGAAGTTATGTGCATCGCAGTCCATCCTGTGCCTGTTTATAAACTCCTTCCTGTTTGGATTTCTGCCTGACTGCCTCGGTTATTCCGCGAACGTCACAGAATGACAGACCTCACACAAGCGCCTCCGCAGATCGTGGACCAGCACCTCAGTCTGCTATAGGAGGTGGTTTATTGGCTGTCCCAGCCCGAAGTTCGGGAGGACCCTGAGTCACGGGAACTAGCCAGCCAGAGCGAGACCCTCCTGACTAAGGCACCAGCTTCCGGAAGCATGTACCCCATCGGTGAGGTACGCGAAGACCTCCATGGGCTGACGGAGCGCATAATTGAGCGGGGGGTTCAGCAGATTGCCTTGCCAAATGAGGATCTCGCAGACCAGACGTCCGTCCTCACTGAGGTGGGCCCCGCTTTATTACTCCCAGCTGACCGGAGAGGGAGGAAGAAGAGAGAGCAGCAACAGGAGAGAAGTCCTGAGGATGCATTGTCAATCTGTCTCGGGACAGCCTCTCTCTCCCCAGCCTCGCTCTTCGCCCTCCAATGGGATGAGCCTCTCCAGAAAGAGAGACCAGCAGGGCTCAACTCAGATATCACCACAACTTCACACCCATATACAGGTAAAGCCCACTTAGCCATTACAGAGCAGCCACCGGTAGCAGCTTACCTCTTTTGAGAGGTACTACTTATCTATAAAGGGATCAGCGCAGTGAGGGATGCAATTCCCCGCGTGCTCAGAACATTTAAAGGGGAACAGTCTGATTTTCATGGCGCTCACCCTGAATGCAATTATTGACATGCCTGACCTGCCAGCACCACTTCACTCACTGGCACCACCCATTGAGGCTCAGGCTGCTGTGGCGCCCCCTGCTGGCCACGAGTTGGCAGTGCTCGTTGACGCCGCTACGCCTGCTGCAGCTGCTGTGCCCAAGGTCCTGACTACACGTCGGCAGTGGTTGCTAGGATCCACCCTGCGGGCCCAGAGCCCGCGGTCCGCCTGCCTGCTGCTACAGCTACGGCCCAGGTCCCTGCGCCACCCGTCCTGCCCCGAGGTCTCTGCCCCACCTGCGGCTCCACCCATGCCTGTGACTCCTGCCCCCCTGACTCCTGCCCCTGTGGCCGTGATGCCAGTCCATGTCCCCGAAGAGGTCCCGGATCTCTTGCCCGCCGCTCCTTTCACGGGGATCTCCCTGATATCACCTCTGCCCTTGCCCAGGCGTAGAGATCCAGGACCGAACCTCACCTTTCTGTGTCCCATAAGGGGAGGGGACATAAACGTTGGGTCTGGGTCCCACCCACTCTGCTCCCTGGTTCGCCCATGCCTCCCCTGGCCATGGCTCGGTGGCTGCCTGTGGGTCCTGCGGCACCAGCTTGGCTGTCACTTCCAGGGGTCCCTCCAGTGCCTCATCGCCCACCTGTGGTCCCTCTGTCAGCGCCTCGTCGGCTGCCTCCGGGCCCCCTGCTTCGGCTGGGTGTTGGACGGCGTCTTCCCTGGTTCCGGCTGCACCTTTGCCGGCCGTGGCTTCCCCTTCCTGCCTGCCTGCACCGGTGTTCCCTCCTGCTCCCTCCTCGTTTCCTTTGTTTAGTCCCTCCATTTGTCTCCTTGCCCCCTGTGTGGTCCCCTCTGGCTCCGGCCTTCCCTAACCTGCCTGGGTTTCCCTGGGCTCCCCATTGTCCTCCTGCCTTTGTTCCGTCTTATCGTCCCATTGTTCCTCCTGTCTGTGCTGCTCATCCCCCTCTGGCTCCTTCGTTCACTCCTGGCCCTTTTGTTCCACCTGTCTGTGTTCCCCCTGTGTTTCCCTTCCTGGTCTGCTTGTCTGTGTTTCCTGTCCTACGTCAGGTTTTGTCTTTGCTGTTGCCCCTGTGCCTGTCTTGTTTCTGTCCTGTTCCTGGTGCCCTGTTAATGGTCTTTGGTTCTATCTTTCAAGTCCTGTTTTCCCGGTCTTGTCTCGTCCTTTGCCTCCCCTGGGGCGTGCCCGGAGTGTGCGCCTTTGGGGGGGGTTCTGTCACGCCAACCTCGTCCAATCCTCGTGTGTGCCATGCCCCCTTCGTTACCTTGTGTTACTTATTGATTTGTTCGCACCTGTTTCCTGTGAATCCTGGCTTTTCTTGTCTATTTAGTCCACGTCTGTGTCAGTATCCCTAGGTCTGTCATTGACGCAGTTCGTGTGTGCTCCCAGTCAACCTGTCAGCCCTAAAATAAACCCCGTTCTTGTACTTGTGACTCCCGAGCCTGCTTCCTTGATCACCAGCAGTCATTACATAACTAAACTTTGCATCATCAAGTGATATTAATTTTCCAAACACAGGCCATTCAAAATGTAAAAGGCAAACTGTAACTCACAGAATCTATCTTCATACAGAGATTACCCACCTTGTTCCCAAGGGACCACTTCAACTCCGTCTAGCATGGATGGACTTTGGACATCATATTAGCTTAGGAACGGCAGTATCTCAAGTTGTTGACAAAGCACATGTGGAAATGTGTGGCTGCTGCATCGGTGTCTGTCTTCTTCAAAATGACTGTCCCCACTCAGCAGGATACTGCATGATGCTCTAAATTAGGACCCATGGCAAGCAGTATTTGATTAAATAGTTCCATTTATTAAAACAGCATATCTGGAATTGGGCACAATTGATAAAACATTTGTGTTTTTAATAGGACTGTCAAAATTAACGCGTTAATGCGGATAAATCCATCATGGTTAATCTGATTACATTTTTTTACGCAATTAACCCATCTGCAGCGTAGAATGACTCAAAATCCCTGTGTTGCTACAGAGTTTAATACGTGAAGCACTGTACGCAACGCGTTATCAACTGATATTTCTAACAATGGCAAATAACCGGGTTAAAATTCGATTTAATGATTTGTCGGATTTACGGTAGTTCAGGCTAATTGTAAGTGAACGAAGATAAATACCATTTAAACTGAGCTACCTTAAATCCAACAAGTTGTCCAGCCAAGCAAAAAATCTTGCTTTTTTGATATGGGTCCATGGTATTGCACTTCTTTGGCGGATGGAATACATCGGACTCATGTTCTAGATGTTCAATAAACATGTTAAGTGCATATATAGTCCCTTTTTTCTTGAGTGTGTTTGCTCATGCAAAATGAAATGCGATTAATATAGATTAAAAATGAATGATATTTAATCTGGATTAAACTAAATTAATCCACAACAACCCAGTATATTTATATGTAAATCTGTATAAATACTCGCCTTGTTCTGTGTTTTTTACAAACAACAATAGATGAACCACATGGGAAAAATAAGTATTTCAGTGAGTGCGAAGTGGAGGTCATGTTAACAGAAACTGAGAAGAGAAAAATTATATTATTTGGTGGTGTAAGTAGTGGCATCAGCAATAAACGAAAGTTGATGGAGTGGCACAGTGTGCAGTTAAAAGTGTTGGTTCCCAAATTCGCACGGTGGTCTCTGGGGCTGTATCTCTGAGCCTTCAGGTTGGGGATAGGTCTCTGACTGTCATCTGTGCTTATGCGCTCGGTTCAGAGTACCCAGCCTTCTTGGATTCCCTTAGTGGTATGCTGGTTGGCGTGCCACGAGGGTATTCCATTGTTTTGCTGGGGGACTTCAACACTCCCATGGGCAATAACAGTGTGACCTGGAAGAGGGTGATTGGGAGGAACGGCCTCCCTGATCTGAACCAGAATGGCATTCTGTTATTGGGCTTCTGTGCAATGCATGGTTTGTCCATAAAGAACACCATGTTCCATAAGTGGACATGGCACGAACATGCCCGGGGCTACAGGTCGATGATCAATTTCAGAATCGTATCATTGTCTTGGACACTCGGGTCCAAGGAGCAGGGCTGTCAACTGATCACCACCTGGTGGTGATTTGGCTCAGGTGGCAGGGGAGGAAGCCGGTCAGACCAGGTAGACCCAAGCGCATAGTGCGGGTCTGCTGGGAATGTCTGGCAGAGGCTCCTGTTCGCCAGAGTTTTAACTCGCACCTCCGGCAGAATTCCAATTGCATACCAGGGGAGGTTAGGGACATTGAGTCTGAATGGACACTGATCTGGACCTCCATTGTGGAAGCAGCTGTATGGAGCTGTGGCTGCCGTGTGGCGGTGGCGGTACCAGTCGTGGTGGTAACCCCCATACCTGATGGTGGACACAAGAGGTGAGGGGGGCTGTCAAGCTGAAGAAGGAGGCTTACCAGGAATTATTAGCCCAGGGGTCTCTGGAGGCAGCTGGCAAGTCAGGCGGAACCTTGGGCGGTCGCAGAAGCAAAAACTGAGGCATGGAAGGAGTTTGGTGAGGCCATGGAAAGTTCTGGCAAACCATCCGGAATATCAGGAGGGGGAAGCAGCTCCTGGTTCCTACTATTTATAGTGGGGGTGCTGTTGACCTCACTAGGGGACATCACCCGGAGGTGGAAGGAATGCTTTGAGGACCTCCTCAACCCTCCCTCACATACATCTATGGACACTGCCTTTGAGACATCTGAGGGCACAGAGCCCAAGGGTGGGGGGGGCTTGCCCATCACTGGGGCTGAGGTGGCCGGGGTGGTTAAAGTGCTACGTGGTGGCCGGGCCCCGGGGGTGGAACAGATCTGCCCAGAGTACCTGAAAGCTCTGGATGTTGTTGGGTTGATGTGGCTGACACGCCTTCTCAACAGCGGTATGGTATTCCATGGTAGTTGTAATAGTTCGATCATTTTCTGCACCGTTTTATTGTTACAAATTGATTAAAATTGGGTGCCGTACATTTGTAAACAACATATAATTAATGTCGGTGTATTGGATAAAGTCAGCATCATGATTGTGAGTTTAAAAAGGCAAACCACAGTAGCAATGACTTGCTCCATATACAAAACTGAGCAGAAACATGCATATGCCATGTCTGGAGCTGCCGTGAGAATGTGCGTAGCGGTACGCCAAGTTTCATTTTTATACATCTCGACATGAGCGTGGAAATGGATGTACGCAGCATTTTCATGCAAACTCACTGTTTATACACAAGGCCCCTGGTGTTTACTCTCTCCACCTTCAGCCCGGTTGAGATAAGAACTGAGTGTGAAAGTTCTGGGAACTTTCCCAGTTTGTCTCTTATGCACAGCCCTCTTCAGGTCACCCCACAGATTTGCAATAGGATATACGTCTGAGCCATTCCAAAACTTATTTTCTTATGGTGAAGCCATTCTTTTGTTGATATGGATGTAATCTTTGGGACATTGTAATGCTCAAAGGTTCCTTTTCATCTTCAGCTTTCGAGCAGACATCTGAAGGTCTAGGTCCAAAATTCTGAAAGAGGTAGGTTTTTAGTTGTCTTTTGAAGGCACTCAGTGACTCAGCTGTTTGGACGTCTAGTGGAAGTTCATTCCACCACTTAGGCATCAAAACAGAGAAGAGTCTAGATGCATGTCTTCCTTGCGCCTTGAGAGATGGTGGTACCAGTCGAGCAGTGCTGGAGGATCAGAGAGAACGTGGTGCAGTGCAGGGTGAGATAAGAACTTGTAGGTAGGAGGGTGCTGCACCATGTTTGGCTTTACAGTTGAGCATCAGTGTTTTTAATCTGATGCAGGCAGCTACAGGAAGATTCTCTTAAACTGGGTCAAGATATATATCACAGGAAAGTGTTTCCAGGTCAAATCAGGTGATATTTTTTGTCGTCATGGGTTAAAATGAGTGAATGTGCAGTACGTTTTTAAAGGTCAATGAAAATACAGCGCTGAAAATTGGGAATGAGGGAGAGGGTGAAATGGGTAGATTAGTAACTCAAACTAAATCACATGTCAAAAATCTTTGTGAAATCATGGACTGTGACTTGAATATTAAAAGCAAGATTAAAAGCTTTCGGTCATTTGAAGAACAAAGATCATTTAAACAAAGTTCATTAAGAGTAAATATTTACTGATTTTATGTGAAAGTGAAAGACAATTAGGCAAAGACAATGTCTAAAAAAAAGACTTATTAACTGCAAAGCATGTAGATGCACAGTTGGGCATGTGACCCAGATGACTTGACTGCCTGAGTTTGCAATGATGGAGCTCACGTTTGGGTGTCCACCTTCAACACCGGTGCTGTGCCTTCCTGATGAAGGACCTCTTCAATGGGTAAGACGGCTTCAATGTGGCATTATTACACAGCTGCTAGGTGCCAGTTTGGCAGAAGTGAAACCCTAGAGTGGTAGTTAAAGATGTTTCTGCTAAGCAAATCAGGTCTACAGGAGACAAGTCAGCCTCAACATAACATCTTATAAACACGCTTACCTTTTTAGGGAATTCATGCTGGAGGATCTGATCCAATGTGGATTCTTCTGATCCCAGAAATCAGCTTCCGGACTTCCGTAAAGAGACTCTTGGGCAGAGATTATTGCACCTGTATAACACACCAATAGGTATCCTCCAAATGGCCCCAGAAGGGTAATCTCCAGAGCAGTAGTGTGTACCTGGATTGAGAGAAACAAAGACATTTGCGGCATCTTGAAGAAAATGCTATACTGGGGCACATTTCAGACAGTCAAGAGGGAACATGAGGTCTTTGGCTATGCAGATGGTTCAGAACAGAGACATATATGATACAGTCCAGTGCCAAAACATCTATAACTGGTTCATGTCATTTGTCCAGAGTTCCATAGAAGATTATGGAAAGAACTTGAAAGATTCAAGAGAATTTAGAAAAAACACATTTTTTTGGTCCCATTGGTTCCACCCTGGCTGCCAGTCCAAAACCCCACACTTTCAATTCCATCTTTAATAAATTTACAAAGAAATTTTCTGAAATACCAAGGACATTGTATCAAGTCTACACTCAATACTTCACCCAATATAAGCAGAAGTTAACTATCTGCAGAGATACCAGTACACACAAATCCATATGATCTACTACATACAACTGCCAACACTCAGTAAAGTGCCCACATTGGTATACGGAAGATTGAACAAAGTGTGCACGTACGTACAGATGCCCAGCTTGATGTCCCTGTGGAGAATGCCTTTTCCGTGGATATACTTTAACCCTGAAGCCAGTTGTTATAGGTAATACCTCTCTTCAGGGTATGTCAAGCTTGTTCAATGTCTCAAGATGTGTTTGAGAGACTGGAAAAGAGAAGGGCAACCTAACTTAAAATGACTGAGCTTCATAAACTGCCTGCAAACACATACAAAGGGGTCTCAGCTCCATACTGCACAGCTCCATAAAGATGCACGTGAAGTCCTCATCTTCCAAATAGTTGGAGAACTGAACGATGTGCTTGTGATGCAGATTTCTCATAATATCAATTTCCTGCATAATCTGAGAGAAACAGCAGACACATCACCCCAATAAGTACAAGGGAAATGCAGTTCAACCATTTGGAGGTGCCACCGCACTCACTTTGTGCCACCGCAAGGGTCTGGAGTCTCGCAGGTTTTCTTTGCGGAGCATTCTGTCATTTCGTAGCACTTGCCAAAACTAATACCGTAATAATACTTAAGGCCTTCTGTTGCTACACATTAGCTCTCCTAAAAGCTTTCCAAAGCAGTAGGAGATTCCAGTTCCCACGTTTCATAATAACTTGTGGCTTCCTCTAAGCACTTGGGTCCTTAGCTGAAAAAAGAAGAGCGCTGATCTATACCGCGGCTGCAGGAAAGTTTCAGTATGTAGCAAGTACTACTTCAAACTGCTTTCAACAAGACATGAGATTCCAGAGGTCACAGGTTCCGGAACTGGTGCTGCAGGGGGAAAAAAACTTGTGCTGCCAGTTGGTGTGAAGGATAAAATGCAATGGCGTTCACTGACAAGTTATAGGAAATCTTTAAAAACACAATAATAAAATTGACTGTCTTGCAAAGAGTGCAGTATGCATTAGCTCCACCCAAATATGACCCAATAGTAAACGTGACGATGATTCAAGAGCTTATGACAAGCCGGTGCTTCCTAAGGTTTTGGACATGCTCTAGTTCCCCAAGAATATGTAATGAAGGGTAGCACCCGTTCTTATATCAAGGTACCGAAGCCCAGTAATGTAAAGTGAACAATACTAAGGTACACATGCATTTTTACACCTGATTTAATACAGAACCAGATGCAACGATAACGATAAACTAGCCAACACCGTGCTGCATAAACCAGTTAGTCCAAACAAATTTTAAACCATCCTATTTTTGAACATGGAGCTCTGCTTAAATGGAAGCTTCTCACAGATAAACTGAGACCATGCTTATTTCATGGTACATGAAATTCTTATCTCAACCCGACTTAAGTAAATACAAACTTTCACGGTTTACTGGAACGCTAAAGGAAACAGGCGACAAGTGGAATTCACATGCCATTCGAGGCAGGGCCATAGTGCACAGAGGTGACATCCTCCACCTATACATATATATATAGTATATATTTTCCATTGTTGGCAGATTATACACATTTTTTAATATTGGGTGGTTGTAAGCATGTGCAATTTTAAATGGGTGCTTGCTGGGTCAGACTGCCTACACCAAGATGCCACCAAGTATGTCTCGTTATGACCTGAGGGAAACCAGCTTTGACCCACATCCAACCCGAGCTTGTCAATCTTGCCAGCTGTTCAAGAAGCACTTTGCCGCCTTGCAACTTAAATACTTTTTTGCATGCTTTTGAGTTCCAGATATGGGAAGATGACAAATTATTCACAAATGACAGAGGTGCCACTTATTTGAACATAACTGATCAGAATTGGGTATTACCTATGAGTGGTTAAGCAATTATCTCCTTCTGGATGCAACATCACTTTCGAAGGGTCCTTAGCCAATTTGTGAAATGAAATAGAAAATGTAGACTAAAGAGACAAGCGATTAAGATACCAATTAAGTAAGAAAGACTGCAATAAAATAGTTTACTTGTCCAGTTGAGTACCACTGGTTTCCTAACATCAGAGTGGTAATTAAGTCTCAAAATAGCTTAACATGCCATCCATAAATCCCTATAAATATGGTTGCTTGCAAAATAGTTAAATGGAATGTGTACTTCTGACACCTTGAGTACAGCTAGCAGTATCTAAATCAGTCCTTAAATTCACCATGTTGTACTGTGGCATGTTGAACTAAATGCAGCAATAGTGGGAATGAAAAGCTGATGAAACTTCAATTAGAATCAGCTTTATTGGCCAAGTATGTTTACACATATATGGAATTTGTCTCCAGTTTGCTGTCGCTCTCATTGTATTTAAACAGGACAGACATACAAGAAAACAAGACTACAAAAAACAATTGAGGATTTATTCTTCTGTTCTGCAAGTCTGCTTCGGTTCACGCTTCTGCTTCCGTTTGAAGATGTGTTGGACAGCAGTGTGGCTTTTGGCGTTACAAGAGGGCTGGGTTGGATGTCCATCCCCTCCTGCCTGAAGGTCACAGCCAGAGGCTTCTCAGTGACCTTCTGCCACATTGTTGGTTTTCATCTTACCTTGTTTGTTTCTACAGAGGATATCTGGGTCCTGTATCACGAAGCCGGATTCCTTGCTTAGCCAGATAACTTTGTGTATAAGCAGAGGTGCTGCTAGCATAGCGAGCTGGTGGGAACAGTGGCAGTTGGACGGGCAGGCCTTGGGAGCAATCCAAGACCTCTCTATAGCAAGTCCCAGGGAAAGGAAAGGCGACAGCTGATCCAGGAAGAGGTCCGAGCAGGGGTGGAGGAAGCTTGCTGCAGTAGGACAGTAGGGATGCTACAGCAGGGTGCATGGACCCGATGGGAAGAGGCAGCTGACCGAAAGATCCCGTGGACAGAGCTATGGAGATCTGAGCCACACCAGATCAAGTTCCTCATACAGTCGGTGTATGATGTACTCCCAAGCCCGTCCAACCTCTTCTGCTGGGGCTTAGCCGAGACTCCGTTATGCCCTCTCTGCCAGAAAGCCGGATCACTGGAGAACATCCTGAGCTGCTGCCCCCGGGCACTTGGACATGGGCTGGCGCCATGATCAAGTGCTGCGGGTCATCGCTGAGGTTATCAGTACAGGGATCTCCTGCAGCAAGCACCAACAACCAACAAGACAGTCCAGAAGAAGCCACAACAGCACCGGAACCAGGCAGGGGGGCTGCTGGCAACAGCTCGGGACTGGCAGCTGAAGGTCGACCTAGGGAGACAGCTCAAGTTCCCAGAGAACATCGCAGCGACCACACTTAGGCCAGACATAGTCCTGGTCTCTGAAACAGCGAGGCAAGTGGTCCTACTGGAGCTGACTGTTCCCTGGGAAGACCGGATGGAGGAGGCCTTTGAGAGTGAAAGGGCCAAGTACGAGGTGCTGGCAGGCGAATGCCGGAGCGCAGGATGGAGAATCCGAGTCAACCCCATTGAGGTCGGGTGCAGAGGCTTTGTCAGCCAGTCTCTCGTCAGGGCACTCAAGTTGTTGGGAGTGAAAGGATTGCAGAATAAGAAAGCCATCAGAAACATCTCTGACGCAGCAGAAAAGGCGTCAAGATGGCTGTGGATCAAGCGGGGGGATCCGTGGGCTACACAGGCCACTTAGACACAAGCCAGGGCCTGATCAACCCCGGCTGGGTCACCTGGGCGACCTGGAGTGTCTGTTGTGAGACCCGAAACACCCAATGAACCCAGGATATAACACTGATGATGTGTTTAAGTTGCACCTAGAGTGTTTGTGAGAACGAACGAGGTAACTCTGCTGGCTTCGATATCGCAACGTTGGTTCTCTTCTAAGTGGGACACAATACCTCAGTAACTCCTGCTACATGGTGAACCTGGTCTGGAGGTGGTAATGTTTCAGAGAATTTTGGATGTCAAACACTGTTTTAAACAATCAAAGAGAAAATGCTGTATATTATCTGACGTAACAAAACAGCTTTTCCAAACTGTCCAAATGGCTTGTCTATGAGAATCCTGTGATTGCAGTGAAGTTATCTTTATATTCAATATTCAGTCTTCCAACTGTAATATCTTTCAACAAGCAAGCCAAGCAGTTTTTAATCACAGACCATTCATGCACACAGTCAGAGATACACACTGATTATTTTTGCGTTTTGAGCCCTTTTGCTGAATGTGGTAAATCTTGTTAATATCTAAGAAACAAGATATTGCTTCAGCAATTTAAGTTTAAATTGATTTTTGCACATAAACTGGTTTTTAATATCATTGTCCTTATGAACATGACCGCCACAGACGTATGACCCTCATAAACGTATGGTTCTTATAAACATATGACCATCACAGATCTATTGCCCTCCTAAACCTATAGCCCTCACAAATATATAGTCCTTACAAACATATGACTCTTGCTGTCAGGGTCTGCACCCGTCTGTCCCAGTCTTTCATGTTTCCTCCCTGTTTGGCCAGCAGATGTTGCTGGCCAGCCTGTTCCTCCTCATTGTCAAAGTCTTTAGTGTGTTTCCCTTGTCCTTCTGACTGCTGCATGCTTCAATGAACTGAGTGTGTAGCTACTAACCCCTCTGTCATGTGTTAAAATCCCACTTTCTTTGTTTTTTGTGTTTTGTTTCCCTAGTGTTTCATTTGTATTTCTAGTTCCTGTGTTTTATGACTTATATCCTGTTCTAGTTTTTTTGTTTTGCCATGGTTCTCTTTTACCTGCCGTTATTTTTTTCCCAGTGTTTAGTTTCTGTTTCATTGTTTCTTTGTCAGTTCCTTAGTTTCCCTGTTTTTTCCTAGTTCCTTGATTTAATTAGTCATTTCACCTGCTGCCCTTTTTAATTGTTCTGACCTGTCCTGTGTTATTCTTGTTATCCCTCTATATTTAAGTTCCTGATTCTGCTCTGTTCCTTGTAGAGTCCGTGTTGTAGCTGATGTTCTTGTTGACTGTGTGTTTGATTTTTGATTCCCTGCCTGTTCCTTGGTGTAACCAGTTCCATTGGTTCCAGTTCCAGTTCCATCATTACCCTCCTAATCCTATAGCCCTCACAAACATATGGTCTTTATAAAAATATGACCCTCATGAACATATGACCCTCACAGACATATGGCCCTCTCAACCATATGACCCTCATAGACATATGGTCATCACTAATGCATGGCCCTCACAGACATAGGACCCTCACAGACATATAGCCCTCACAGACATATGGCCCGCACGAATGCATGGCCCTCACAAACCTATACTTTGTCATCTTTAATTAAAGTTAAGTGCCACCCCAGTGTCAGTCTCCACTCATTTGAAGAACATGTCCTAAACTCATGCTTAAGGCTCTGTGCTTGTTATAGGAGGGTCACCTCTTCAAATCGATTGGCTGGCAGAGTGAGGTCACCATCGGGCCCTTGAGCTGGCCCTTAAGTTCACTTTCTCATGACCCTAAGCTTTGATCCTCACTTGTACGTCACTTTGGATGAGAGAGCCTGCTAAATAAGTCATCTGTCATGTAAATGTAATGTCCTCTGCTGCTTCACAAGTCACTGTCAGTAAAATAGCCCATGTGCTGCTGTTCCTGCGCTAAATTAGGAAATGTGTTTTTTTTGTCTGTGTGAAATACACTGATGTAAAGCTTATAGATGAGTGTGTTTTGAGTGACATGAACATGCTGCTATAAGGAGATGCTGCTACTCCACAGCACTACTTTTAATGGTTCAGATTTGCATAGACTTCAGTGTCACATTATTCAACAATTCAGCAGGCATCTCTCCATTCTCTACACAAATATATTCATAACTTTGCATTTATTAATGTAATTCCTGTATGTGTGAGCGGCTTCCTCAAGCTCTCATTGCCACTTAAGAGCTGTTTTTACTGCTGTTTGAAGCCAAATTAAGATCCTTGAGTGTTACACCAACTTTCATAATTTTCATCAAATCTGTAAAACCTGAATGATAAAAGAGCCAAGATGAACACAGAGGCTTATGTTGAGTTACATGCCAAAGATAAATCCCTTCCAGGGAGGATCTATGGCCACCGGAATAAGGATGGATCAAACTGGTTAAGCAGACAGAAACAGTTATTAAAAATGTCTTCTAGCTCTGGAAACATTCTAAAGGCTTGGTGAATGAGACAATGAACCTGCTGAATCTTCTGTATTCAAAAGCTCTAACAGTAATCTGTCCTGCCAAAAACAGGAAGGTTATCATCAGGATGCGTTTGGGCAAACAGAAAGAAATACTGGTATTAGGAAACACAAGCTGTTTCTAAGCAGACCTTCAGAGCTGTATGTGAGCTTTACTCTGTCTCTCACATCCACCACAGCTCAGCTCAGGTCCCTCACTGGCTGCTTTTCAGCACTGCTGCTGTCCTTAGGAAAGCAGAAGGGGTGTTACATCCATAGACGTATTGCTGTAATTGCTTTGCCATTATTCTGTTTGCTTGTTTTGGTGTTCCTGATTGGGGGAGTCTCTCTCTCTCTCTCTCTCTCTCTCTCTCTCTCTCTCGTTAATTGGGGTGCTGGGAACCTTTCTGGCGCTGCATTCGGTTCCTGTGAACTGATCTTTGTTGCTGAGCTATGTGATCAATTTATGTGTATTACTTGAAGAAATCAGTTCTTCCGCTATAAATAATGCTCCCCTTTGGGTGGGTTAAAATCGCTCCCTTTCTCTTTCTTATGAACCCTGAGCCAGTTTATAACAGCCTTAAATCCAAATCCTCCCTATTTATCTATATAAATAAATACATTCATCTTGATGTTTCCTTATTGCAGAGTCACACTGATATCAGTGACAGGTATTCCAATGGCTGATGAGGAGTCCCGGGTGATGCTGGACTGATTTCTTCCTGAACAAGGCTTTTCATCACAATCACTTCTAAGGTGCAGAGAGTGTCACAGACACTGCTGTTGTCCTTAGAGTGTGAATAATTCATTAGGAGCATGATTGCTCAATCAGCGAGGCCCTGTTAATGCCACTGGGAACATCACAATGGAATCTATTTTTCGATCCATTTTGCTTCATTTTTTCGAGCTCACTGCATACTAGAGTCTGAGTTTCCTTCTCATCTAATCCTGTTCATCTTCTCATTGATCTTTTTGCATACTGTGCATATATTCTGGTACTGTAAGAAGGGGAATAGAGGCTGCTTGATTGCTTGAGAAAATTATGTATAAAAAATGCCAGCCAATATGAACTCCATTGTTGAAACTTTGATCTCAAACCGAACAACTCGGGTTGTATTGAAGGGTGATGTTTTACACAGTGCTAAATCTCCTAAATGGACTAAAGCCTGTTCTTTGTGCTGCTTTCACTTTTTAGCGCACTGGCATTGTCCATTTGTTTGATTAAAATGGATTTGCCATTCAGGGCGTCGGTTTGTGTGAGATAATTTTGCACAGAGGGAATGTTAGACTGTAATTTCACAATATTTTGATAACTCTATAAGCTCTCCCTGTCACTCGGGGAGGGGGTTTTGGGAACAGAGTAGGGATAAAGTCTTCCTTTATCAAGATCTGCTGTTTATCAGCAAGCTTCAGCCTCCTCACAGGCGAGCAAACTTCTGCTGTGGTATGAAAGGGAAGCTGCTTGCTGGTGATGAAAAGGGGGTCAGAGGGCACGTGGGGGGCTTTTAGGGAAGCTTAGCCAAGGTTAGGCAGGCTGGACCGGGTCTCACATCAGGGTCCACTGTGGTGGGATGGGAAGGGGAACTCTGTGGGGTTTGGATTTTATTACATGAGATGCTGCCTTGGAAAATGCACTGTTATAGAAACAGTGGGTTTAAGTCTTGTGCTAAGAGCTATGCTCTGAGCAGAAAGCTCTGGAATCATATGGAGCCCATCTTTTCCATCAGAAGCTGTCTCAGCAATTACTACTGGCAGAAAAGATGACCGCGCCGGTCTTAAGCCCATCTTTGGCCTTCTGGGGGTAAAAAGATTGTCTGATGATTAATCAGGGAACTCATTAATGCTTATTAAGAGTAGCTAATTCCCCTTGTATTTTGGATTGTATTTAGGATTACATCTCAGAAACACAATTCAAGAATAAGTCTCTAACCCATCTAACATCTAAATTCAGTTTATTTCTAAGACTCCATTGGTAGTGAACAAACTGCCTTCTGAGGCAATTTTCAGGCACTGAGTGAGGATGATATGAGAGTTAATCATAGTGGACCCATATCATTAAAAAGTATAGCAGTATGCACACAATAGCAAAGTCTACAAATTGTGATTTTGAAATAAGAATGCACAGAACCAGTAACCTAAAAATCTTACATGGGACACAAATTAATTTGTATAGTACATCTTTGGTCTTCTGGGGGTAAAAAGGTTGCCTGATGATTAATCAGGGAACTCATTAATGCTTATTAAGAGTAGCCAATTCCCCTTGTATTTAGGATTGGTAAATACTCTCTAAGCATTTTTGCAGTCCCTTAGCTGAGGGTGTGACGATGCCTCATGCCCGATCAGTATGTAAGCGATTCTTTCAATCTCTATACTGTTCCTGGGGGGAATCTGCTTCCGAAATGCCAAACATAAAAAGCATAAACGTCACAGCCAGCATCAGGCGACACTGTGGCACTCCACCTCACGTTATCACCCTCTTTTGTGTGGACTGGGGGGAGGTCTCATGAGGGATGGGGGGGGCATAAGGTTGTCTAGGCAACATCATATGACCTTGCTAGAGGCCACAGATTCCTAACCTTCACAGTCCCTGTCAGAGAGATTCCATCTCCAGACACGGCCCTCAAAATAAAGCCATTGGCGTCACATTGGCTTGTGAATGTCGCCTTGGTTCAGGCATGTGATCTTGCAGCCAGAATGCCTCTGGAATCATGTGGGCTGGGATCTGCAGGTGACACTTACACAGGCTGCAACCCCCACCACTTATTCACCATTTACAGTTTTATATTATCAAATACATTTTCAGTTCATCACCTAGCTGCATGTAATAGCAAATCCCATTTTATTTCAAAGCAAATAGCATTTGTTTGAATCAAAGTGCAATCGCATAGTTTCCATCTGATAGAGGTCTTCATAAAAACGAGTTGAATGATTGTCTTTGAAGAGCTATTCTAGACCCATCCATCCATCCACCTATCCATTCATCCGTCCATCTTCTAACCATTCTGGGTAGTGATGGGGTGAATGGGCTGCAGCTATCTCAGGCAGCACAGGGCACAAGGCTGGCTGTGGTACATCCGTATTCAGTAATTACTTTTCAGGGGTGAATGAGTATAGTTGCCAATCAAAAGAAAAACTCTGACAAAGTTTGGCTGATAACATGGTTAGAAAACCGGCTGAAATTCATTTAGAAGAAGAACCAGAGTTGTTCTTGGGGACCCCCAGACATTTGGGAGATGAGAGGGAGCAAAAACGTGGACTGTCTGGGAGTCCCTGAGGACCGGACTCAGAAATACTGCCTTGGATAAACAAGGCGACCTGAATCGTGCCAGAAACCATCCAGCTGGGTCATTTTCATGCCCCAAATACGAAAGAATGAATGTGGAGGCTACAGCATTCATTGCCTCTTCCTTGGCAGAGCTTTTCTCACACTCCTTTCATGTTGATGAACATGAGCTGCACATACAGGAAGTGGTTGGTGTTCTGAACCAGGGTTCCAAGTTGGGTAACAGGCTCTTGGTTTTGTGGATGACACTCAATGCTTTAAGAAGCAGGTAGCAAGAACAAGATAAAGAATCTAATTGGCTGGGCTGTTTCTACTGTTTGCTTTCAATGCTCCTTGAAATTCAATTAAAATATGTAGATTTTACACACAGTGCACTGTGTTCAAATTTTTGTTTCAAATCAGAGCTATATATAGGCACAACCTAACTTTCCACCATTCCTGGGGGGATTTTAGGGAAGCTTAGCCAAGGTTAGGCAGGCTGGACCCCGTCTCACATCAGGGTCCACTGTGGTGGGATGGGAAGGGGAACTCTGTGGGGTTTGGATTTTATTACACGAGATGCTGCCTTGGAAAATGCACTGTTATAGAAACAGTGGGTTTAACTCTTGGGCTAAGAGCTATGCTCTGAGCAGAAAGCTCTGGAATCATATGGAGCCCATCTTTTCCATCAGAAGCTGTCTCAGCAATTAATTTTGGCAGAAAAGATGACCGCACTGGTCTCAAGCCCATCTTTGGCCTTCTGGGGGTAAAAAGGTTGTCTGATGATTAATCAAGGAACACATTAATGCTCAATAGTAGCTAATTCCCCTTGTATTTAGGATTACATCTCAGAAACACAATTCAAGAATAATTCTCTAACCCATCTAACATCTAAATTCAGTTTATTTCTAAGACTTCATTGGTAGTGAACAAACTGCCTTCTGAGGATGAGTGAGGATGATATGAGAGTTAATCATAGTGGACCCATATCATCAAAAAGTATAGCAATAGACATACAATAGCAAACTCTACAAATTGTGATTTTGAAATAAGAATGCACAGAACCAGTGACCTAAAAACCTTACATGGGACACAAATTAATTTGTATAGTACAGTAGATACTGTAGTTTCAAGAATTCAAAAAATGTAATAATTTCCCCCAGGTCCAGTAAAGTACATGTTATCTTTACTTTTCATATCTTATCAGTTTTCAAACACAAAATGATGACCTTTGAAATTCTATTAATTAATCTTGGCTATTAATAATATAGTGGTACCTCAGTTCTCGAACTCACTAGAACTCAAATTTCTTGAAAGTCGAACAAACCAGTTTGACCTAGAACTCGATCTGAATATCGGAAGTTGAACTGTGAACGCTGACGTATTATAAATTGTACGCGCCAGGAAAAGAGTCATACTACAATGCAATTCTTACTTGAATGCCTTATTCACAGATGATTAACCAAATAAAGCAGCGCAACATTACAATATGTCATTTATTTAAACTTTATTTTTTCAGGCAATTAATTTTGGCAGAAAAGATGACCGCACTGGTCTCAAGCCCATCTTTGGCCTTCTGGGGGTAAAAAGGTTGTCTGATGATTAATCAAGGAACACATTAATGCTCAATAGTAGCTAACTCAAATTCAGGTAAATTAACTGAAAACCAGTTCTCACTGCTTTACGTGATATTCGGGAGAAATAGCAGATTACGCATCAGAACTGCATGGGATACAAATGTCATGCGTGTAACTAAACTCTTCAGCCAAAGGTGTGTCGTCACGGAGGCGGTTATAGTTTGTGCAGCCGGGTGAGAGGTCGTAATGTATCTAACCGTAATGCATTGCGTCAGGATCAGAATGCGTTGCATTAAGCCAGCGCTGTACGCAAGTCGAAAGCACCCAATGACCGGACTGGGGAAACAAACTGAAACACGGACTTAATACAGCGGACTAATGACAACAACCAGAAACAGCTGATCACATGGGGATCCCATAGGAGGTTAACAAGGGGGCGTGGCACACGGAAGGAGCGGACGATCGGGGCAGAACAGGAGTAATGTTGGGATAAGATCTTTATTGTTTTGGAAGCCTCTTCTTGTTTTATTCTGTTCATTTTGTGTTTAAAAGCTAAAAAAAACATATTTAGGTGTAATTTGGGGGGGTGGGGGGTGGGAACCGATTAATTGTTTTTTTATTATTTTTTATTGGAAAAATTCGATCAGAACTTGAACTTTTTAGGATTTGATCCGGAGTCCGGAACGGATTAAGTTCGAGAACCAAGGTACCGCTGTATCAAATAAAGTTTTTTTTATTGAAGAACTTTGGTTGGCTTTTTCCTTGGCCATGTATCTGGCCGCTTGAGCATCAACTCATCCCACCACACCCAGTACATGAACATCTGTGTTCAAATAAATAAACGATTAATATACCATAGACAAAGGCGCAGTGAAAACCCTCAGACATCACAGTTACCATGTAGCGTAGGTGCAGGTAGTATTGCAGTAGTCGATTATGTTAAGCGACGTTGCAGTTGCATGCAGTACCCTTTTCCACCTTTAGCTGCATGGAGCACATCTTTTGGATCTGGTCATTATGGGTACCTTGGTTGGCTAAGCCCTACTCTCATAGCTGGGATTACTGTATGACACTTCAAGTTGACAGCCTCATCCTCTCATTTCTGATAATCATTCCCTCATTTCTGAAAAGCCTGAAATGAATTTCGCCCCATACAGTCCTCACCCAAAACAAGAAAAAATGCCTGAGCCCACTCCTCTGTGCTACTGCCCCCTAGTGAATGTTTTATGACAAATAACAAACCAAACCTCCCTCACCCCAATTCATTTGTATGTTTTACCAGTAAATCACCACATTCCTGTAAAATGATCCACTTCTTTAATCTATGGGTAAATGAAAGATTTTCTCAAAGATCCTCAAGGGGTTTATATAAAAAAATGGTGCTTTCATTAAAAACCATATAAGGACTTTATCATCCTTGTGCAAACAGCATAGATGTAAAAGGGCATCACATACCAAAACGGAATAAAAGAAGAAAAGTATCCGTTATGTGGGTCTTGTATCATTTAGTTGATATTGACATTTGGCAGAATTACAGGATTCATAAACCTTCCCAGAAGTTTCAATGCTGATGTCATCCGTCCAGCTATCATTACTGGTAGCCACGGCCGGGTTCTGATTCCTGTCCAGCTCCAAAATATGAGGAGGTCAAAGGTTATTTCCACAGGTGTTTCCATCACCTCATTAATGCTCGGGATGTGAGTACAGACCATAACTAATTTTACATTGAACCTGCAGGATTACACATTCAGAGACAACATAATTAAAACTATCAAGTCATTATTACTAATTGTTATTTTGACGAGGCTGACCCAGAGGGACCTTTTTCTAACAATTAAACAAATAAAGCAGGCATCTGCAGCAGAACCAGATTTGTTTAAATTATGTGCTTATAGCTGCATTACAAAACATTTTTTGACTCCATCCATCTTCCAAACACCGATTGAGTGCAGGGTGGTGGAGATTTACCCTAATATTGCACCATGAAACAGAGCAGTGTTTTCCAACCTGGTCCTCAGGGACCCACACACAGTCCACATTTTTGCTCCCCCCCAGTTCCCTGCCAGACAGTCGACATTTTTGCTTCCTCCCAGCTCCCTGCTAGACAGTCCACATATTTACTCCCTGCCAGCCAGTTCAACGTTTTTTCTCCCTCCAAGCTCCCGGTAAAACATGGACTGTCTGTGGGATCCTGAGGACTGGATTGGGAAACCCTACAGCAGAATTATTTCACAGCAGCATGTGTGAGGTTCATGTGGACACCTGACCCTAGTACAGTAGCAGCTGGTTTAGAGCGGATTCTGAAAACCAGAGTGAGAATTTTGAACATGGATGTTAAATATTTGTTATAATTTTGTTTTAGAAAGTATTGCCTGCAAAGAGTAGCAGAAGCAGAATATTTCGTTTGTGATCACCCTGAGGTTTAGTATGTATTGTGTCTTTTTCAATTTTAACAAGAAATTGCCACACATTGGGAACATTTGACTAATCAAGCAAGTAAAAGGCTCTGATGTCAAAGTAAGATGTCAGCATTGTTCCATTGCCTTGGACACAAAAGCTGAAAAGTCAAAAGAACTGCTAAAAAATCAGCCTTTTTGGATTTGATTTAAATATAAGTATAACCTATATAAGAAAATGTGTTTCTTAGCTTTTTGATGTACACCCCATATCACCTCCCTTTGTAAGGAACAGCAGGTAAAAATGGTGATTGCCAGGTAGAAAAGTAATTGCAGATTTTTTGTAGAAGGGATGAAAGGGAAAAATGACAGCATAATCATAGCGCACCATCTATTTCAGTGTTTCCCATTCCAGTCTTCAGGGAACCACAGGCAGGACTGGGACTGGGAGGAAGCAAAAACCTGGACCGTCTGAGGGTCCCAGAGAAACAATCTATTTTTAAGTCAGAGAGTAAGAGACAGGTGTAAATCATTAAAGCATGTTACTTTCATCTATAAATCTGCATTTTTCTGACTGAGACACTTTCTGGCGTTTACTTGTGAGGATGGACTGCTTACCATCACAATACGGATTTCCTCAGACATCACACTTTTGATCTTATTCCATTTATCAGCATATGATGCCAGTATTTAAAAAGTTAAAGAAGAATCATGTACAGACAGTGTAAGAAAGACCAATGGAGGAACGAAAAGGACCAACGACTATAAAATAATAACCATATCAAAATGACATTGGCGTGACAGGACGTAATGTATTTGATCAGTAGTAGTGTTAAAATCCGCAGTACAGTATGTGTAGGAATACTTAGCTCAGGTACATTTTGTCCATCAGCTTCACACCAAACATTCCATACCAGCTTCACAGGTTCACACCTCATACCATCTGTATTAATTAATTAACAATTACTTATATTATGTATGTTAATGAATCCCAGCTGTATACAGTACTGGTGTTTTTTGTTGCGCATCAACAAGAGTTTGCTACTTTGGATAATTTGTATAGACAGGACATTGCATATTCACACGTAAACAACGCATCTTACCCTTAGATACGCGTGGCCGTTAGTTTGTGGCAATACCAATTTAAATTGAACATTAGGGAGTGGCACATTTTGCTTGGTGTGGCTTATCCCAATTGACCTGCTCACCCGAATTAATAATGTACACATTAATTCAGTCTTTTAAGGCAGAATAGTAAAGCACAAAGAAGTGCTAACGGACCAAAGATCAGATGAGCGTTAGAGAGGAATGTGGAAGAAAAGGGGGGGGGGGGTTGTTAAACAAAGAAAGAACCAAGTTAGGACACACTAAGATACCTGGTTACAATATGTAATTTTCAAGATTCTTCAGGTATAACCATGAGGACAAATATGCAGTGGTAGCTATATCTATTTATTTATTCATATTTATATGAGTGTTAAAGTGTGAGGGGTAAAAGAGGTGATACTCCATGAAACATGGTTATGAGGGTGACACACAACACTAAGATTGTGTAAGAACACGCAAGAACATAACCTATCTGTATATTGAGACTAACAATCATGAGTAAACAAACATACAAGATACACAAAAGTTGAACTTAAATGAAACTTTCTTTAGGATGTTGGTCTGTTGGGTGAGTGGTATGCAAGGCAGGATGGCTGGGGAGGGGGGGTTGTGTGCCAAGTGGAGGGACCCCTGTCCTTGAGGTCCACTCTGCTTGTCTGTAGGTCACTAAATCTTTAGGCAATAGAAGTTGGAATACTGGTCTCCCTTTTACCTGTGTGTGTGTATGTGTGTGTGTGTGTGTGTGTGTGTGTGTCGGGGGGGGGGGGGTCACTAACCCCCCTTTTATGCCTAAGCCAGGGAGTACCTCTTGTACCAGGCTAGGCCTTGTCTCAGACCACCTGGAATCTAAGCCCGTGTGCACGTGTGATCGTACAGTATGTCAGTATAAAACTGTGATGACTGCATGCGGGCGAGCAGGGAAGCAGGCGAGAGAGCTGTGAATACAACGAAACAGGGTTTTATTTAGGTCTGACAAGTAGATGCAGTAGCACACAGCAAAACCACATCAATGGCAGACCTGGGGAAACAGACTTGAACATGGACTAATATACACAGGACTACAAACAGGAAATGCAAAACGGCAGGTGAACGGAAGGATTCCACACGGGGTTAACAAGGTTGGTGTGGTCCACATGAGAGCGATACAGGCAGGGTGTGACAAAAGCTCTGGAAGTGTGATTCTCTGATGAGAGGTGCCACAGAGATGCTGCTAATGACGGGATACGTGTAATTGAGTCATGTTGAATTTTAATCGTCGGGGTTTATAAGGCCTGCCAAAACCTGCGCTATCATCAGGGAAACAGCAAAAACAGTAAAAGCACAACTGAGAATGTCAGCATCCTAAGAGGACAGCAGGTTATGAGAGCTGCAGGCCAGTTAGGGATTTATTAAATATTGGAAAGATAGGAATCCCCACACTGATTCACATCTTCCAGAATTTGGGAGGAGAACATATTAATTTCACTCCGCTGTGTAACCTCCAGCCCACAGTACATCATGAAAGGAATCATTAAATGCTAAATTACCCCGCAAAAATAACCACGGCAAAGCCACAATTCATCAGAGTGATTCATCCAGGTGCCGGGAGACACAAGAGGGAATGTATAATCTTGTTATAGTGGACTTGCTTATAACGAAATACTGTCTATAACGGATGAGGTCTGCTGGTCCCGGCCATGCGCCTTTAAAAACATGCAGAAAAAGCATTGGATACAGCAGATTCGCAAAAAACAGAATTTCGCTTTTAACGGACAAACAATTTTGTCCCCAGGGCCGCTGTAGTTAGCTGTAGTTTTGTTCGGCTATAACGGACATGCAGTTCCGCCTACAAGGCGTGTGGCTGGTGATATCCAGCGCAGATACGTAGTCAGGATTATTAATAGTCACGCATTTGCTCAGGTAAAGTTGGATTACTACATGTACAATATAATAATCTATACCAGAAGTGTGTCTGCTGAGGTGTGGCATGAGTAAATAGTGTCCTGTAGTTGTGTTCTGGCCATACAGCAACTCTCGATATAACAGACTGTTTTGCCAGGTCCCATGAAGTTCGTTATAACTGGATTTTACTGTATGGATTACGTTTTGCTGTGCATATGGCTGTTGAATGTGCATTTTATTGTGTTAAACAAGCATAAAATGTAATGCCCATCCTGGGAATTACTGCAGATGAGTTACTGGTGACCCTATTAAATAACCCCCTGACCCCCAGCTTCACAGTGAAGACAGACTGGAATGAGGCTCTCAAACTGTTTCAGTACCTAGTAACACCAGAATAATTACATGTTTAACTCTTTAAAGTCAAATTCCCCAAAAGCACCACTTTGTTGGTCATTGACTTGATAAGAAGTGAAAAACGCTATGTGGACAAAAGTATTGGGTCGCCTGGTCATCACACCCACAGGAACTTCTATCACATCCCATCCTAAATCCATAGGAATCAATATGGAGCTGGTCCCCCCTTTGCAGCTACAACAGCTGCTGCTCTTCTGGGAAGGCTTTCCACAAGATTGTGCACTGTGTATGTGAGAATTTTTGCCAGTTCATCCAGAAGATCATTTGTGAGGTCTGGCACTGATATTGGACATGAAGGCCTGGCTCACATTCTCTGTTCTAGTTAATCCCAAAGGTGTTCGATGGGGTTGAGCACAGGGATGTGCAGGCCACTCAAGTTCTTCTACACCAAACTTACCCAACTATGTCTTTATGGATCTGACTTTGTGCACTGGTGCACAGTCATACTGGAACAGAAAAGGACCTTCCCCAGACTGTTCCCATAATGGAATTGATCAAACATCTTGGTATGCTGAAGAATTAAGTTCCCTACACTGAAACTAAGGGGCCCAACCCAACCCCTGAAAAACATTATTCCTCCTCCACCAAACTGTACAGTGGCAAAATGCAGTCAAGCAGGTAACGTTCTCCTGGCATCCTCCAAACCCAGATTCATCTATCAGACTGCCAGACTGAGAAGTGTAATTCATCACTTCACAGAACACGTTTCCACTACTCCAGAGTCCAGTGGCAGAGTACTTTATTCCACTCCATCTGACATTCGGCATTATGCTTGGTGATGTGAGGCTGGCATACAGCTGCTCGGCCATGGAATCCCATTCCTTGAAGCTCCCAGCGCACAGTTTTTATGCTGGGCTTAATGCCAGAAGAAGTCTGGAACTCTGTAGTTACTGAGTCAACAGAGCGTTGGCAAAATTTACACTATGTGCCTCAGTACTCGGCAACACTGCTCTGTTACGTGGCTTCCACTCCATGGCTGAGATTCTTTTGTTCCTAAATATTTCCACTTTGCAATTGTACCACTTACAGTTGAGCGTAGAATATCTAGCAGAGAGGAAGAAGAGATTTCATGAACTGACTTGTTGCAAAGGTGGCATCCTATGACCGTATCACACTTGAATTCATGGAAAGGAGTTGAGGTATCAGCATGGCTCTGCTTTATACAGATTCCTCCTCCCCTCCTCCTTTGTTCTGCTGCTTCCTGTGGGTGTTCAACCTTCTTCTGTGGTCATGATGGCGGAGGTCATTCCAGATGACTGTGAAAGCTGTAAGATCTATCACACTCGCAGTCGAAATGCCTATTTTGGACCAAGGAGCTATACAATCACACCTGAAAAGATACACAGATAAAGCAGCATTGTGATAAAGAACTGGGAAAGAAAACCTTATAAAATCATGCTTCATTGTACCCTTGAGAGAATTTCCTGTCTTTAGTTTACTCCTTAAACATGCAGCCGAATAAATGAGCAGATTGTGTGGGCAGCACAAGTTGTCAGGAATGAAAGGGTCTGGTAAAAAAGGGAACAACTAGTTATGAAACCCAGGAATTTTCATCAGAGATGCATATATTGTGAGTAATGGCAGCCAACTGGCTCACCTCTTCCCCGGAGCACCCAAATGGCCCAAGGGAAATATAATATTTAAATGCTATACCAGAGTTTTACCTGCACGCTACTAACAAATAAGCTTTGGCAAAAACAAACAAGGAATTGAGCGGGAGGGGGGTGGTGTCAGAAGCAGATAAACACTGACGTTATTGTTCATTTAGCATATTAAGTACCAAGAATCAGTTTTTCACACGTTCTTCTGCACAACCCTGCTGCCAACGGCCGCACTTTCTTGTGGCTGAAGCCGCCTCTGAGTTTAAGGCGACACTCTTCCAAAAGCTATGAATCAACCTACACTGCCCCGGCTGGGAGTGTTCCCTCCTGGCCTACGAGAAAGCCAAGCAATTAGCACGAGTAGCCCAGCTGCGGCTAGCGGCATGTGGGCGCAGATGCCGTCTCGCAGCGTGAGGACTGGCTCGCCCGCCAATTTCATTGCCAACGCGCCCTCATTTCGGGGTAGGGCAGAGCCACCCCCAGCCAGCTTCGTCGGAGCAGGGAGAGATAATTATCCACAGATCGCGTATGTGGCTTCATGCTACCACAGGCTCCACCAGAGACATGCGCTTCTCAGATGCCTCTGCTCATTAATGCACACGGGGACACTTCTCTGTTTTCTTTCTCTCAGCAATACTTGGTGCTCTTTGATTCCACCTAAGCAGAGGTCTAGAAAAATGAGTCTCTCTCACACACACCCGCACACACACGCACACAAACATATTTCACAAGGGAACACTACAGAAAACAGATGAAATCACCCTTGCTTTGGCTTTCCTTGTGTGTTGTCTGAGGCTCACGTCATCGCTCACAGTTAAAAACCAGGAGCAGAGGTAATTAAGTTAATGTCATCCTGAGTGCGAGGTAATGTGGATGTTGTGATGTATCGTGACTGAGCCAGGCCAGTGTCCCAGCATGCAGTGGGGCCATAATGGAGCCTGCATTGGCGGGCAAAGATTGCACATGATTACATTAGCAAGAACAGGCTGCCGGTGGACAGATGCTGCATTGGTAAAGCAATGACTCATCAGGTCACATGGCTTATTGGATGCTTCCCTCTCACATGATCATGTAGGGGTCCACATCTCTAGCAACAATGCCTGCCAGAACATGTCTAGGTCAGACGCGTCTCCAATCAGCAGGCTCAAGGCACATTTCTGACCACATCCTGAGCACGTTCCTTCCAAGGGGCCTCAACACTTCTTCTCTCAGTCATGTCACAGAAACTCTGCATAAAACCTATGAAATGTGTGTTATATGGCTTACATATAGCATACTTTTAATCTGAACTTAACTAGAAGGTTCTGATTCATATTCCACAGTAAGCTAATTCTGATTGCTGTGGAAATGTTCCTTTGTCCAGAAGCTGATCGGTTTGAATCCCCTGGCTGGCAGAGGCAATCAAATTACTGATGGGCCCTTGGGCAAGGCCCTTAACACTGAAAACTGTGCTAGTTGCCCCATAAAAATGGCTGATCTTGCACTCTAAGCCCTAAAATCTAATTATGGGCTTGTCACAAAGGACAGCAAGACTGGGTATGCAAAACTAAAGAATCCTACATAGTGTTCGTACATCACTTTAATAATTTCATTTTTTTAAAAGGATTCTTTTGAGCCAATATATATTGGATCACAGTACATTATATACAACGCTATATATAGTAGATCACACAAGCGCACCTGCAAAGCTGAACTTTCTCTACATTGTGATATACAATGTGTATTTGCGGAATTCCATAAATCATCTAGCAGTTAGTTCCTGTGGGACAACAAAAAGATTTTATATCGTCTAAGAATTTTGTAAAAGATAAATTGCCGCTGTCATTGTTAGAGTTACCACAACACAACTTTAGCATGCATATGACTTGGATAAAAGAGAGAAAATATCTATGTGCTCACAATACACTGATCCATCGCCTTTTAGGCGTCCAAGCGAGGGGACCTCTAGCCGAAGCAACATTGTACCACCCACAATACTAAACATAGCACCATCCACAATGTTTACCATAGCACTGCCTACAAATCTAACTATGGTACTATACGCAATGCTAACCATTGCACCACCCACAATGTTTACCATGGTACTACACGCAATGCTAACCATGGTACTACCTGCAATGCTAACTGTAACACCACCCACAATGTTCACCATGGGACCACCTGCAAAGCTAACTATAGCACCACCCGCAATGCTAACCATGGTATTAAACACAATGCTAACCATAGCACCACCCACAATGTTTACCATGGGACCACCTGCAAAGCTAACCATATCACCACCCACAATGTAAACCATGGTACTACACGCAATGCTAACCATGGTACTACCTGCAATGCTAACTGTAGCACCACCCACAATGTTCACCATGGGACCACCTGCAAAGCTAACCATAGCACCACTCGCAATGCTAACCATGGTATTACACACAACGCTAACCATGGTACTACCCGCAATGCTAACCATTGTACTACCTCCAGTGCTAACCATAGCACCACCCACAATGTTCACCATGGGACAACCTGCAAAGCTAACAATAGCACCACCCGCAATGCTAACGATGGTACTACACAAAATGCTAACCACGGTACTACCCGCAATGCTAACCATGGTACTACACACAATGCTAACCACGGTACTACGCGCAATGCTAACCATGGTACTACACACAATGCTAACCACAGTACTACCTGCAATGCTAACCATGGTACAACACACAATGCTAACCACGGTACTACCCGCAATGCTAACCATGGTACTACACACAATGCTAACCACGGTACTAGCCGCAATGCTAACCATTGCACCACTATCTGGGCTTGCAGGAAAATTTTGAAATATAAGTTGAACATACACAACCTTTCTCAACCATGTATGAGTCCCTCAGCTAAAATAAAGAAGAATGAGAAAGGATTGTGTGCCAGTGTTTGTCAGTCATCAGATCCACCCTCTAAACCTAGGCTGCTAATTCCTGACCCTGGAGATCTACCACCCTGTAGAACTTAAGTGTAGCCCTAATTTGACACACCTGATACAGATTATTAGGTATGTTAATATAGCTGCCTTCAGTAGTACTGAATTACCTGTTTATTAGGCATGTCAAGCTCTGCAGAGGGTAGATCTCTAGGTTGGACAGCCCTGCTCTAAACGTATTTGTCCATAATGCATAGATATGCCTCTTTTTTTAAGATACAGTGGTACCTCGGTTCTCAAACTCATTAGAGCTCGAATTTCTTAAAAGTCGAACCAACCAATTTGAAAAAAAAATTACCTAGAGCTCGATCTGAATCTCAGAAGTCAAACCGTAAACGCTGACCTAAGGTAACTTGTATGCGCAGGGAAATGAGTCACACGGCACAACTCTCAGCGGAAACAAAGGGTAATGCTTCAGTCTCAGCCTCACATTCGTTGTGATAGCACCGTGCATGTTTACACTAACTGAATACATATATTTATACAGTAAAAATACATTTAGACATTAATTATTATTATATAATAAAATACATTAAAAAATATTTCTTATTAATTATTTTAATATTAATAATAAACCATTAATACATTTAATTATAATAATATTGTCCTGCCGAGTGGGGACGGAATGGAGACAAAGGCACAGACGTCAGGGTTTCGGGGAATATGGAGTTTAATTACAAGTAAGGCAGGCAAAACGCAGATGGACAATACAACGACCGGACTAGGGAAAAAATTAATTGAAACGCGGATGAAATACAGAGGACTAATGACAACAACCAGAAACAGCTGACCACACGGGGATTCCAGCAAGGGGGCGTGGCACACGGAAGGAGCTGACAATCGGGGACACGTTTTTTTAAACTTTACACATTGTTTGGATATGTTTATTTTCTTACTTTATAAATTGCTGTTTTGATAAATGTGCTTAGATGTGTTTAGTACAGTATATGCTCTTCTTGTTTTATCCGGTTCATTTTGTGATTAAATGCTAAAATAAAACATATTTAGGCATAATTTTTTGGTACCAGGAACCAACTAATTGGATTCCCATTATTTATTATGGGGAAAATTCGATCAGAACTCAAACTTTTTAGGATTCGATCCGGAGTTCTGAACGGATTAAGTTCCAGTTCTGAGGTACCAGTGTGTATGCAATTATTGCTGCTGCCATCTCTCTGCAGACACTGAAGCGGCATGCATCTCTAACAGCTCACTTTCCCCATCTTTTATTACTCCTTGGCTTTTAAGTTTAAGAATCTTACAGTTGAGCCCTTTATGAGGAAGCGTACATTGGTTAAGTACTCAAGTAAATCCATATTTAGTGAGACAGCACTTGGGATTTGAACTGGCAACCTTCTGGTTTCAAAGTTCCATCAAGCATTTCTGACTATCCGGCTCATTATTCTTGAGAAAATACAAACATTCCAGTCATTTAGCATGGTTGTGATTTGAGACATGAATTGATGTTAGGTTACATATATGATAGGGTACTGTGTACCCTAAAATAATCTCAAAGTACACTCAACAAAAATATAAACGCAACACCTTTGTTTCTGCTCCGATTTTTCATGAGATGGACTTAAAGATCTAAAA
>JABFEA020000017.1:20049931-20070921 GCA_019775915.2 Cyphomyrus plagiostoma | reverse complement strand
CCAATCACCACCAAGAGTATGCTGCAAAGTCCTGCATAGTTGTCCACAACACTGCCTGGGTCAAACACATGCACTAACAAGACAAAAAAGAAAAAAACCAATACACTCTCCTCCAAATGCCATGAGGACACCACAAAAGCATGGGTCAATTGTTCGTCATTGCTCAGCCTAAGTCATAAACACGGTCACAACAGATGTTTACGATTAAGGCGCGTTGAGGTTTTTTTTATTTATATTTAGATTAATGATACCGTGGTATGAAGGAACATGCTAATTATCACATCCTTTGAGATCATCCAGATAGTTACACAGCCAGATGCACATTGTGCAGAGAGACCGCCATATACCTCATTAATCACCAGGAATAATAAAGATGAATACATGTCTAGTTGTTCTTAAATTAGGCTTGTTCTGCTGCGTCCCCTATTCCACTGAATCCTGCTTTAAAGTCATCAATAGTTCATCAGTGCTCTTCCATCACATTTGAGCTGAATGACACATTGTATGTAGGTTGTGTGTGCTGTTGGGAACCACACTTTAGAAATGTATTCCTATTCAGTTACAAAATACCTGTTACAAATGTAATCAGTAACCTCATGCAAGAATCACAATATAATATAACACAAAAGAAAAATACCAATAACATCACTTTTACTTCTGTAAAATACCAAAACAGGGCAACATTCATCAAACATTCTGACTTGGATTAGGATTGCCCTAGCAGGTCCAGCTTTTTAACAAAATGGATAGTATGCAGAACTCTGACAGCTGTTCATTGCTTACTTATATTTAATGTGTTCTTAATCACCAACTAGGCTGTTTTTGGTATTTTAGATCGAAACAACATGAAAATAAAGCATTATTCTAAAATTACACAACATAACTAGCTAGTTTACCTGCCAAAAAACACCTAGCTAACTAGCTAGCTGTAGCTCTTGTCAAGTGAATAAAAAAAATTGCGGTATAAAATAACATTAGGGTATTTTTTAAATATTACCCAACAATCAGTTTATGAAACCATATGAGATAAATAATTCTGATTGCTGGTTATCAAGATGTTTAATTTAATTAGAAACCTGTAAATTCCATGAAATTTCATATTTTACCATTAAGATCCATATTTATGTCTGGATTCCCGGATTCTGTCTGCGTTTTCCACTTTACACTATAGTACAGTACCATTTCAGTACCATTATTAGCAAGAAAATACCACAGTTTTGATCCATCAAAGTAACCTCCACTAGTAGTTATAACGGCAGAGAAAATTGAAGGCATTCTTTTTACAAGGGACCTTAAGATTAAGTATGACTCTGTCTCATGGGATGAAACAGCTAACTAGTACATTTAAAGCTAAAGGGCTGTTCCATCACCACGCAACCAGTTAATAGGATGTCAGACATGCACTGTTACATACTCTTTCCGTGTTATGAAGGAAATTTGTTTTATTTTATTTATATTTTCATTCATAGTTGTTCACTCCACTTTCCAATACTTACCAAGAAAAAAATGCAGTTTATGAAATAAATGGGTAAGTGGTAAAATCCTGTGGTTTACAAAATCTTTTGACTGGTAGCATATGTTACACCATTTAAACTAGTACCAGGAACATTGCAACATAAAAGCACAGATGCACACTCACACAGACATCTGCAACAATGCAAATAATGGCAAAATTTCCATGCAATGAAAGCATTTTTTTTTCACTTATTGCAGTAGTTGCCATGGTGAATGGTGGAGGAGAGGAATGCCTTGGGGTTTTGTGTGTTGTGTCTACAGAAAATCGGTCTTCATTTTAAGATTATTGTAATCCTGGTGATTCCCATTTTTTTCTAATTGTGTCCATACTGATTATATCTTTTACCTCTGAAACTGTAAGGAAATAGTTTTTTTTTGTATTCTGAATATGTAATGCTGTTCCATGTATTCTGTTACTACCAAAGCCTGGCCACACAACACATCGCTTCTCTAATTTGTTAAGGCTGTTGAATAATTAAGTCTAAAGTCTTCATTTTCAGTTCACATTGAATATGTCAGGGTTTTAATTTAGCTGCTACTTTGATTTCAGCATCCTCACAGCCCTGTAATTTATTGAATTAGCTTTGACTTTGCTTTGCATATTTCCCATGAACCAATCAAGCTTGGCAGCACATGGTTTTTATCACAGGAGCTCAGCCAATGGCAGTCCTGTCCGTATTACATCACATCCTGCATAAGCACTTCCTTGGTGAGAATGACTTCATATAATATCAAACAACAGTTATCAATTTAACAATAAAAATCAAGAACTCTTGAAGAATGTTTAATTTACTAAACCACTTAGGAAAATAAATAGCCCTTAGATTGCTTTAGTTCCTAAATATTCCCAGCCTGATTCCCTGTGTTTTGTGGGAAGGGCTTCACTACACATAACCTTATATCAGCTAATGGTGAAGGAAGATGTATAGATAGATGGATAATGCCAATTATACCCAATTATTCAATTACAGTGGACCGTGCTTCGCAGTCAGTGGCATGTGTAACATACACACTGGCCACTTACTGTGTTATTCTATCCAGAAATCAGTTTACACATGGCGTCCAATCACGTGTAACTGTCACGGTTACATCACTCCGTGAGTTAAGAATTGGAATGAATCTTTAGCTCTCATCCCTATAGGGCAAAGACGGACTGCACCCTTACGGAGATCTGAAATTCCAGGGCCACCAAATGTCACCGTGGTGAAGGTGTGACTTGTTCTGCTGCCTTAAAATAGCTGTAGCAGATAGTGCTGACAGACATGACAGTGAGCATTGTGGATGTGAGGGGATGCAAGTGTAACTCTGACATCTTCTAATCCTACAGGGCTTGCGTGTCCAGTGATGGCTGCTCTCTCTCCTCCTCTCTCCATCTCCCTGGCCCTTCTCCACCCTCCATCCGTCACAGAGAGAGACGAGCTGAACTGCCGTGACGTGGCTGCACTTGAGCGACCGGTGACCATCTTGTGGGTCCGCTTCCAACGCTGTGCTCCTCCGGCAAGCTTCTGAACACGAGCTCCTCTCAGATTTGATGGGGCGGGGTTGGCGATGTAGGAAGTGCCTTCAGAACAACTGTCAGCTTCCATATCCATGAGAAGCTGGAGGAGACACAGGGACATAATGATGTCCCTCATGTGCTTCATAACTGTCCAGTTTGTACAGCTATTAGAATTATTATTGATGTTGCTGTGGTCGTCATCGTGTTCTGTTGGCAAAGGCAGAATTGCAGCAGAACTGCTTTCAGAGGTCAGTCTGAAAGTGTTTCTTTCTTTCATCTCTCCCGTTCCCTCCATTGAGTCTTCGTTTCACTGTCATCAAAGCTGAGGCTGTCAAACTTCTGAAAACCCTAAATGCTCCTCACCACCTGTCCCAACTTAACCCCCCCCCCCCTCACACACACACACACTACCACCTCCATTAGCCACTTTATTACATATACAGGGGATTCTCGGGTGACATCGCTCACTCCCATAAAAACTTTAAAAAACGGAGACGGGAGTATTTCGGCTTACACCATTAGCATCATACTTGACCTACGGCGAAATAGTTTGGTTGTGTGCGGTGGAAGAATACACAGTGATGTGGCATATGAGTGAGGGAACTGCAATCCCCCGGTAGGCTTACCTACGCCATTTTGGAATGTTAAAAGCGCAAGTGTTCCATTTGTGAAGAGGAAGGCCATCATGGTGGAGGTGAAATTAGACATTGTAAAGAGATCTGAAAAAAGAGAGTGTTTGGGTTACATCACCGTCGTAGGAACGGAACTGTAACGTAACCCGAAGACCCCCTGAATACCTCCTTTCTGTACTGTCATTTATCTTTGACTTGCTGTTACTCCCAATGTGGTGTTAATCATCTGTATGTAGTCCACATGCCACAGCATTTCCTAATGCTATTTCCATATGATAGCTGACAACAGGGGTGTGCCATAAAGGGGGGGGGGGGGGTTAGGGGTAATTCCAAGGCCCCCTGAGTGACAGGGACCCTAAAAAGTTTGGAAGATAATTGGATTGGCCTGGGTTGTGGGGCCCAGTATGATATGCTGTCTTGGGGTCCAAAATCAGTAGTGGTGTCTCTGGCTGACAATGTCATATAACTGCTGCTGTCAGACAGCTTGGTCTGGCATCACCATACTTTTATGCTGACTGCTGTACCCTATGCAGTCCTGCTGTCCGGCACACTCAGAGTGTACTGTGTCCCTATTTATACTGTCTTGTCTATTTATTTCTATGGTGCCATGCTTATCTCTTACTGAAAACTATACGTTGTCACTGATATTTGTATTATGTATGGCCCTGTACATAAATAACCCCTGTCCTAGGGCTAAGTGATATGGCCAAATATTTTTTTCATGCCAGTCGATATTTGTAATCATCGTGATATAAGTCATGTAATTATATCTTTACTTCAAGGCTCCATTTTCCCTTAAAATTCCCTTAGTTTTCCCCTGAAACAGCTTCAGAATATGGAAAGGACAATAATTTGATTGTACTGCAAGCTGAAATCTAAATTTAATAAGTCATAGAAAACCTTTTGTGGTAGAGTATAGAAAACGCTGACAGTATGGTTTGTTGCTGGGTCTTTCTCTGCCTTGCTGCTCATTCCATGTGGGGGGTTTGACTTTGCTGGTAGAGTTATTACCCATCCTGCATTGAAATATAAAATGCTGTGTTCCGTTTGAACAAATACAAGATGTGATTTGTCCCTCATTTCACGTATTGCTTCAGAATGAAAGTGGAAACCCTAATTGCTTGACTCTTTCACTGTTGGTGTTGTATGCTCTAGTGGATGAAAATGCTTCACGTAGTGAAATAAGTCCGGAATACTTGCAGTTTTTGCTGGCACACGCTTTCTGCAGAGTTCGCAGAACACAGCATCAGTCTGTTGTGTGTCACACCTTAAACTGCACGTACAGCCACACCACCACCATCAAACAACATTACCTTGTTTATCCATAATATCTTTTTAAAAAAGATGTTCTGGCTGCTGAGCTGTTGTTTTCGTCACCAACACCTGAAGTTTCCTGTGAGGAAGAGCTTCTCTCTTCCATGATATTACGAAAATAGTAACATGTGGCTCCGCTAACTCAAGCAACCTTGCAGTGCTGTTGTTGGGCACAAGTTGTCCATTCCTAAAAGACTACCATATGATTGGCTATCGTTTATGTGATGCGATAGGCTGATGTGT
Source organism: Cyphomyrus plagiostoma (assembly GCA_019775915.2). Classification (NCBI taxonomy): domain Eukaryota; kingdom Metazoa; phylum Chordata; class Actinopteri; order Osteoglossiformes; family Mormyridae; genus Cyphomyrus; species Cyphomyrus plagiostoma. The sequence goes on along the minus strand of JABFEA020000017.1, from coordinate 20,065,719 downwards.
GCTATCAAACAATGTTGCTTATTGACAGTTTATCAAAGCTTCTCATTTTATTGTTTAAATTTTATGTAACAGTAACTCGATATATCACCAGCCCCACCCTGTCGTCTCTCGTGCTTTACAACATAGACTTGGAAACACTCATTTTTAACCTAATATGCGGTTATATATAGATGATATGACAATAAAGTCAACACCTTGAAAATGAGGATTCCTGTCCAATAAAAAGCAATTAGCTGTCAGTAGGGAGCATTCTGGAGTCTGTGGGGGCTTTAATGCTCAAGAACATGTTGGCACTTAGCCTGTGACTTTGCAGAGGATGCTGTCTCCATGGAGACCGCTGGGTGACTCTCTGACATGGTTTTCTGTGGCACCGTTTGTGTTACACCTTTGTGCTCCTGGAGACGCTGATAGAGAGGGGGGCCTTTAACAGACCTCCATCATTAAAAGCCAACACAGGGCAAAGTCCTTTAATTAAGCATCGCAGGCGATTCATTCCTGACGAGGCAGTTAATGGGATGTGAGGATAAACTGCCAAATGGCCGAAGGCCATGCAGGTGTAAGATCCAAAAGAGGCACTTGTCTGGATGGAGGCATCTAATAGTGAATCACATAATGCCATGTGAAGCTCAGCTGTAGCTGCCCATCCCCATGGCTGTCGTTGTGTGTGTGGATTAGGTTTACCAAATGCCCCCTAAATTGTAACAAAAACCTGTTAATTTGATGGTGTGGGGACCATTTTTCAGGTCCCCACAAAGATCTGTGAATGCAGTCAAAAAAGTAAGAGTAAAAGTCTTGTATTTTTTTTTTCTTTGGTTATGGTATTATGGTTAAAGTTAGGTGTGTGTAGAAGTTAAGCTCATCATTCGGGTAGTAAAGTTTTCCCTAAAGAAATGAAAGGCTGGTCCCCACAAAGATGGCTGTGAGTGTGTGTGCATGTGTGAGCACTGCTGTGTGTGTGTGTGTACATTGCGTGTTCCCCAAATGACTTTGCAGGATGCATTGTCAGGCAGTCCAAAGACATGCATCTGGGTGCATCTCTCGCTATAAATTACCCGCAGCGTGTGAGCGTGTCCTTGTGCTTCCTGGCATTATATTCAGGTTCTCTGTCATCATGCCCTGTGTAAACATACATGGAAGATCTATGGATGATTTTACGATGGCTTTCCACCACATTGACAGGTGTTCTTTGCTTGTCCCTACTAACATGAGGTCATTGTCTCACCAGTTACCCACCCCCAGTCTCAACCAAGGTGCCCCAGTGGGGCATTTAATATCAGGATTATAGCTGATCATCCTGCTTCTCCTTATAAGGTCAGATGTAAGGCAACTGGCGAAGCTCAGTACATGTGGGTAGAAGAACATGTTTATTGTAAGTGTAATCACTTTTATCAAGTTTATTTTCCCAACACTAATCCATGTGAAGTACGACTCTCCTTGAAGTGAGCAGTAAACGAAACACGAGGAATTTTACATCATGTTCTTTTCAGTGGCTAATAAATATCCTGTTCTCTCTCAGATGACAAATGAATCTGAATTGCAATATGCATTCAAATCTGTTTTCACACCATAAAATAGTGACAAGACTATCGGATTTTGGTTAAATTTGCTAATTGAAAAAAACATACAGCTCCCTAAGCCTTTTTTGGGAACCTTTTCATCTGTGATCAAACATTAAAATTCGCATTTCGACCCACAGTCAAAATATGCAGCTTTATTGCTAGTCAATTTGTTTTTCGGTGCAGCCATAAGTAAAACAAATCAACTGTAAAGTCCTTAAGGGTATGGATCTGCGTGACACTGGAGTGACATTTTGGCGTCCGTCTCACACCATCACTTCCCACACTTTTGCTGTGAGTGATGACCCGGTGGACGACGCAGACAGCGTGCGATCGATGTGCACGCCAGTGCTCACTAAATCACGGCCAGCACATTATCAAAAACGGCAAGGTAATTACCCTCTCAGAAACAATGTCCCCCCCCCCCCCCCCCAAGAGACATGACATTTATTTGCATGTAACACACCACTGGGAGCAGAGCTCATTGACCGGAAGAGGACGTCACCCCCTGTGTGAGGTGGCAAGTGTCCAACAGCTCCCAGAACTCAGGCCCAGAGCTGACACTCATGCTCATGGTAGAATCAGGAACCAAAGACAGTCAACTTGATATCAGCAGAAGGAGAGCACAGCAGAACACGAGCCTGAGGGCCTTGGGAGTGTGTTTTTTACCCAAAATATAAACCAAACTCACATTTGCAGTACTGTTACTGCTGGTACACGTTTTTGGCAGAGTTTGCAGAACACAGCATCCTAGTATTTAATGTGTTAATGTGTGCGTGTGTGTGTGCGTGTATGTATGCGTGTATGTATGTGTATATATACCTGATATAGTAGTATATGTAAATAGGATATATATAGCATACATGATGAGAATATATATTCTGTGTTTATATTTCAGTCAGGTAAAATAACATATCAAAGGTGTTGCTGTTGAGATTAAATAAATGTAATTTTTGTCAGCAGAATTTGACTGGGTCAGGATGTTAAACATGAGATTTCCCCATTGAGTACAATTGCCATTTCAACAGTACACAGGTTTGAGATGTTATTTGTTCCGGACACTAATTGCTCCGTTGGGGTTAGGAGCAAGCAATCGGTTTTAATTGCGTTTGAGGCTGACCCCACCTGTACAGCCCCCACACCAGGTCTGCCGAGCAGGGAAATCCATTAGCGCGGCTCAGATTTATGAAGCACTCTTGTCAGAGCATAATTACAACTCCGCATTGTTTACGATCGGCCCACTTTGGGAACATAAAATGTTTGGTGATGAGCAGCAGTAAACTGGGAATGGCTGAGAGAAAGGATGAAAGGAAGGAAGAAAATAAGGATGGATGACGGGACAAGTTGGAGAGTGGGTAATCAGCTGAGAGAGAGAGAGAGAGAGAGAGAGAGAGAGAGAGAATAGGTGCGAGGGAGTAGTTGATGATTAGGAACAATGGCGAGGGTAAAACAGGGCTTTCCCCAAACTCAGATAATTACAGAGGGGCCCAGCCCACATCTCCCGAACAAACCCAAATATCGCAGCAAGCCAATATGAGGCCTCATTTTAATTTGGTAGCAGAGGGCAGTGTGTATAACATCACAGAGGGGGGAGAGGGGCGAGCTGCATCCAAATAATGGCTGATCATGGCACGCCAGCAGGGTATTGATTTTCTCATCATGGGTAGCGCTTTCTGGACCAGGGAACGGAAGGCTGTAATTAGGGCCGTCATTGAGCCCCACTCTGAGGCCGGCACCCCCCCCCCACCAACCTCGAGGCCAGTGGAGATGGTGAGATGCAGCAAAATATCAGGTGATATATCATCCGATTACATACGTACAGTCATTTCAAGAGGCTCTTCTTCTAATCTGGGGGCAAAATAAACCTGGTCAGTGCCTGAACAATGTGCATTTCCTGCGACTAAGGCAGTGTCGCAGTTTCTAATGCCAGTGGAGTGTATCGCATTTTCGTTACTTTTAACCTCAAGTGAGTGAATTTGCACTCGACCCCTTAAACAGTGAAGTTTTTGAATCAGAAAACAGCCGCCATCCCCCCGCTATTGCTCCCCCAGGCTCCTGTATGGCCAAACATGCGGATTCTCAGAGGTGAAAATTAAAATGCAAATTGAATTGGATGCTGATTAAAGCTGAGTTTTGTTGTGTCACGCCATAGCTTGCAGAATGCCAGGACCCCTGTGTCCCACTCATTACACCAATAATATTTTGCTCATTTTCCCAGGAAGAGTCCATTTCAAGGATCACTTACACTTCGTGTACACTGAGATTTGAATTGCCTGTGTGTGTCTCTGTATGTGTGGAAGAAGTTCTCTCAGTGCATGCTCCAACTGTGGTGAGTGATGTCTTGAAGAATTAGACGGCTTTGCTCGGTGGCTGATGGGTACTCACAAGGTGACATTCCTCTGGTCATGGGTGGCTTCAGTACAACCACTGGCACTAACAGGGCTGCCTATAAGGTCAGTCCCCACAAGTCTAGCGACCGTGGTGAAAGTGGCTCCATGTTCCATGACTTTGTAAATGGTCAGGGGCTGCAGGTCGCTGTAACCTGGTCCCAATGCCCTGAGCCGCATATATGCACTTGATACCCCAGTACTGGTTGTGTGGCAAAGGAGACATCGCATCTTCTTGGCCAGACGCTGAAGGCTACTACAGAATTGCAAGATCTACAGAAGTTCCCAGATTGTGAATTCTGACCATAGACTTCTTGTTGTTACTCTGAATATTCAGCTTAGGTTCAGTAGGCTACCAGCTACTAGGGCAATGAGGCTGGACCTGGCCAGAGTCCAAGATAAGGCTGTTTTTAATGAGTCTGCATGCAGTTTGAGTGTGAAACTTGCAGACTTGGGTGCAACTTTCGAATCTAATGTGATGTGAGACACCTTGTATGACAAGACCTTGATGGTTGCTGAGGGTTGCCAGTATTCCCAGAAGGAGGTGTTTCATCTCACAAGAAGAATCACAGAGTTTGATGGCAACTCTGGTCTATACCAAGAAGGTTGGCTGCCATTCCTCTGAGGGCAGATGAGACTGCAGGTGTGACCTTCTGGGTCAGCTACTTTGAGCAGCTATTTAAAGCTGATTCTCTGGCTAGGACATTGGACTTCTCTGGGTCCACAGTTCTTGAAGCTGATCCATTGGTTGCCTGGGAACCATCCACTCTCACTGAGATTGTACAGCCTGTGAACCAGCTGAGGTAGGTTGGTGGTAAGGCTGTCCTCCTGGCATTGCTTCCATGACATGGGTCTACGTCCTTCATGTCTCATTGTTAGATATACAATGTTTGTTTGATGTGCACATCTCACTAATGGGGGCTCCAGTGAAGGGCTGTTTTGTACTGGTGAGGTATCACTAACCAGAGTGAAGGAGAGCATCGCCAGGTGTGGCTGTTTAATTTATAATCTTTGCTTCCATTTGGGAGTCAGGCATCATTCCAACTGACTGGAAAATGGGACTTTTTGTCCTTATCTGGAAAGGGAAGGGTGATCGCATAAATTGCAGCAGCTGCATGGGGATAACACTGCTCTCAGTGCCGGGTGAGTCAACCTTAACAGGATCCGTGATCAGCTGCTTGCCTACCAATGACCAGAGCAGTCTGGTTGTATACCTAAGAAGTCTACCATCAATCACATCCTGGTACTGAGGATGTTTCTTTTCAGCCTTTGTTGATTTTTGTAAACATTCCACTCAGTTCTTTGAGCTCAGGGACATCCTGAGACTATGCGAGATCCCACTAAAGTTACTGGATGGCATGGCTGACCACTAAACTGGTACTGTGAGTGGAGGTAGAACCTCTGTGTTCTTTCTGGTTGATTCTGGGGTGATTCAGGAGTGTGTTCTTGCTCCTACTCTGTTTAGTGCTTGCATGGACTAGGAGTTAGATAGGGTCATGGGGTCCAGCGGCTGTGGGACATCTGTTGGTGAAGAAAGATTCACTGATCTTGACTTTGCCAACAATGTTGTGATCTTCCCGGAGTCAATGGAGGCACTGATCAGGGTTCTTGAGAGACTAACTGTGAAGTCCCTGGCCTTGCAAGTGTCCTAAAAACCAAGATCTGGGCCCTTAATGACTTCTTGAGCGTAGCCATCAGTAGTACATCTGCCTATGGAAAGAATGTCAACTGCACAGAGAGATTCATTTACCTCTGCAGTGAAATTCATATCTGGTGATTCTGCCTATGAAGTCAGTAGATGGATTGGGAGAGCATGGGGGGTTATGAGGTTGCCAGAAAGGAGTGTGTGATGCTCCCAATATCTTTGTAAAAGGATGAAGGCCCATGTCTTTAGAGTCCTGGTGATCCCTGTCTTTCTGTATGGCTGTGAGACACAGATGCTATCCAGTGATCTGAGACAAAGACTGGATTCCTTTGGTACTTTGTCTCTTCTGAGAATCCTTGTGTACTGCTGGTTTGCCATTGTGGTGAACGAGTGGTTGCTCTGCGAGTCCCAAACAAGGCACATTACCTGTATTGTGGAGGAGTGTCGGTTACGGCGCTACGGCCATGTGGCATAAATCCTTGAGGGCGAAACAGCTCACAGGATCCTAATTGTTGATGACCCAAGTGGCTGGACCTGGCCAAGGGGGCGCCGACATAACATCTAGCTGCGGCAGATAGATGGCCAATTCCGAAAGGTGGGACTGGACTGCATGTTGGCCTGGGGTGTCGCCAACTGAGGTCCCATGGTGTAACACATTTTACTAGTTCATGCAACTCAACAGAACCTGACCTGTAATGTACTTTATGAAGTTAGCACACTGCACTCTAGCACTGTGCATGTTCATCTTATGTTCCTACAGGTACACTGGATTCCTCATGCGATCCAAGGACATGCAGCTAGATGGAGTTAGGCATCTCTAAATTGCCCATAGTGTGTGTGGGAGCTGCAATGGTCTGGCTAGCACACAGCAATATAGCAATACCATCCAGTAGCATAGCATGCTATCACTCAGGACTAGAATGATACCTCACCATGACGTTTCTTTGCACTACAGTGACACAGTATTGCATGAGATTGGTGGCATAATGATACCCATTAATGACCACCAAAAGTTCCACTGATTACCCATATTGAGAGCATAATAGTAGCCTTAAAATCTAACAAAGATTGTTTTTAATATGCATCTCCTTTGGCCACATGCCACATCTGGGGTTCAGGATGCCGAAAAGCAATCTGAAAATGCAGTGAAGGCATATGGATGGGTGATCGTGGACTTCATTAGACACCAAAAAAAATGACATTAGCAGTGTGTGCATTTCATAAACACTAAAGGTCACTTGTGCCATTATGAGGTAATTACTGGGCACTTTGCTTGCTGTGCGAAATGTCATTCCTGTAATAAAGGACATGTTTGCCATTAAGATTTCTGTGGGACAGTGCACATCTGAAACTAAGGATTCTACTGTGTTGTCTTGATTGATGGGATGTTTTCTCCTCTTTTCTTGCATGAAAGATGGTGGAGGAGTTAAAGGATTCCAGCATAAAACTGAAGTTTACCTACATCATAGCTGGTCTTATGGATGCCATAATATCAATGCATAATAGAGGACAGGTAGACACGTCTTTAATGTTTGCATGCTTTAATGATCCAAAGATCTATGTGATTATGTGCTTGACCTCATCCTAGCCAGAAGGACTGTGGTAAGAAGCCAAACAAACTCTATTGGAATGACTCCCAGTAAAAGGTATAAAAAGGAAGCAGATTCCCCTGCCAGGAAAAGGGTGACCAGGACCCACCCCTGCGACCAGACCCAGGAGCCCCATATAGCCAGACTTGCATCCATGCATATTGGGGTACATGACTGTACATACAGTACATGACTGTACCTCGTAGAACTCTCTGTTTGTGTGTATGCAGTTCAAAGTACCCAGTACTTCTTGGAGGAATTGGTCTAAACAAACAACAACATTGGACACTTTAGGAAGGATAGACAGGACCTTCATCAGGATTGGGGAAATGTTGATCATCTATGGGAGTATTGTCAAGTGGTAGCATAAACACATTGAGGGTCTCTTTCATTCTGTGGATGCACTCTCTCACCAGGGGGCAGTGTTAGAAACTCCAGGTGTATCCTACTTTATCACTGCCACTGAAGTTTCTGTGGTGATCAGAAACCACCATAAGAAAACAAACGATGAAAGCATTTGATGCCAGCAGCTGATGCAACTGTTTAGTGTTAGAAGGCAGGTGAAGTAATCAAGCTGGGTCAGTAGTGGATGATTTTAAAAATGAGGACTAAAGGGCTACAGTATCATGTCATTTGTCATATAAAACAGGGTCCAGGCAAGGAGACTCCAATTGATGGTTGAACCGACAACTCAGGAGGAACATAGGAAGAATACGAATTCCAGCCTGGCCATGGAACAGTTGACTCTTCTTCATACAGCTGTGGGAGTATTTGTGGGATTATGCTTACATAATCTATACATGGACCTAGAGAAGGCATGTGACTATGTTTCCTGGCACAAATGCCTTCCATTTGGTTTGGTATATCTGAACATATGCCAGTGATGATTCTGGAGTCTTGGAAAGGAAGATCTGGTCTGACCTGCTTAGCATGCTGCAACCATCATCATCTGAACAGGAAAAGTAGTGTAGAGATGAAGATGAAGGATGAGGAGGAAAGGAGCGACGCAAAAGGATCATTTCAGTGCTTCCTCTGAGCTGTATTGATCAGCCCTGCCCTGTGTGAATCACTCAGCCTCGCATAATTACTGGCAACTTGCAGGCGAGCACTGGCACTGGTGGAGAGGCACTCTGCAAAATCCCAGATGTTAAGGTAGTTTGGGGGGGGGGTGCTCCAGTAATTCAGCTCTGGGGTTTTCAGATGGTTGGGTTTGTTTAGGAGACTAGGAGTCTTTTTTGTAAGATACCTTTTTTCTTGCCTGGAGACCAGCCCCAATTGTCTCTACAATCACTCCATTGCAACAACTATGAAGCTCACAATGTACAATGTAACATTTATACCTATATATTAGCCAGAGAGTAATTTAGCACCAAAAGCGACGCAGTAGTCCACCTTGACTGGGAACTGTAACTGCAAACACATGCTATGAGGTCACATGCTATGATGTTACACGCTATGAGGTCGCACCATATGATGTCACATGCTATGAGGTCACATACTATGAGGTCATAGACTAAGTGATCAGCAACCAAATCACTGTATGATTTAACATGGATTTCTAATGCTTTTAAAAATGAGAAACTGCTGTTTGTTAACAGCAATGGTACATTTTCTTCTGCATACAAACTTTTCATTAAAACCATTTAAACCAGTGTTTCCCAATTCAGTCCTCAGGGACCCACAGATAGTCCACATTTTTGCTCCCACCCAACTCTCTGCCAAACATGAACTATCTGCGGGTTTGGGAAACACTGATTTAAACCATGAAGGACTTATTTGACTGCTATAGATGTATATATTCATCCCTGTGCCTGAGAAGCTTAAGAGAGGAACTGGAGGCTGACCACACTGTCACATGGTCATGGAGGCCCCACCCCTACATGGCATCTGGATGCTAACGAAGACAGCTGTTCTTGCCATCATAGACGGTCCGTGAATAATATTCCCCTAAAGGTTAATTACTCTGGAGCCAAGAAGTTAATTAAAGCTGACGATGTACAAAACAAAAGAGGGGAGACATAGACATAATATTTAAAGCACATCAGTGCACCATTTTATGTTTCAACATGTACATTCCTGTCAACAGCCATGTCATGTAAAGAGACATGCAGCTGCCAAAATATTAATTAATGTGGCACAGTGTTCATTGATTATCACTGATCAAATCACTTGCACAAAATGCAAGTAACATGCCAGGAATTAAATTATACATTGAAATACACGGGTGTGGGTAAATGTACGTGCTACTGCTGTAGTGGCAGGTAGGTATATATACTGGTATATGTAGATTAACCCAGTGGTGTTTGTGATATAGTGTGTGTGTGTTTGTGTGTGTGTGTATTATGTTTATATTATATTTTGGGGACCAAGTATTCTCCAGAATGTAATAAAAACCTGTTATTTCAACATTTTTCAGTTCCCCGAAAAGATTGTGAATGCAAATAAAAACTAAAAATTCCAAATGTGTCTTATCTAGTTTGGTTACCTATGGTTAGGGTTAGGGCTGGTTAGGTCGGGTTAGGTTTAGGTTGTCATGTTGGGATTAGAGTTTTCCTCATAGAAATGAATGAAGTGTCCCCACAAAGATATAATTACAGACCTGTGTGTGTGTTTATTTATCTCAGTGTGTACAGTCTTCACACTAGACACATCATGGCCCGTGCAGATATGAAATGCAGCCCTCCAACACTCCAGCTGGGATTTCTCTTGTCAACACATGAGCTGTAGTCCAGCCAGCGATCGATACACACCCAACCCAGAGAGATCCTCAGTGGTGGAGGGCATGCAATAAGAGAAAGTAAACACACTGTAAACTGAGGACTACAACTCCCAGGAGCCTGTGCTGTAGGGCCTTTTAGATTCAGGGGGTAATAAGACATATATGAAAAATCCCCACCAGACACACAAACACAACATGCACTTTAATTAGTGCAAGACTGTAACACCGTCTATCTCTCTGTGTCTCAAGAGGTCCAAGGCAGCCACTCGCTTTCATGTAGTGCCTGCCATAGACACTAATTACAGATTATAAACTAAACAGCCACACCTGGCAATGCTTTCCTTCACTCTGGTTAGTGATACCTCACCAGTACAAAACAGCCCTTCACTGAAGCCCCCATTAGTGAGATGAGCACATCAAACAAACATTGTATATCTAACAATGAGCCATGGAGGACGTAGACTCATGCTGTGCTTTCAGTCACCCATCTTTCGGAATTGATTTTACACTCCGAACAGCGACTGGGATCTTTCAAAAGTCAGGGACAGTGTTTAAAGGTAAAAAATGTCTGTTTTTGCATATTTAGCTACTAACAACGTTATGTTAAACTTAGCATCTCTGTGCCTTTATTTTAATGTGCTAATTTCCCTTACTCATGCACCTATAGTGAATCTGAACATGAATTATGAGCGTATTATTTACGTTGGTACAGTATGTATTTATTGGTACACACTGTTTTAAACAGTGTTTTATGCTTCCAAATTCCATCTAGTCAAGCCTTTTCCATAAGCAGAAATCTAGTGCAGGGTCACATTGAGCCAAGAGTTTAACCCTATAATCACAGAGTGCACAATGGGGAATATCCCCATCGAAGTGTCCTTGAGCAAGACGCTGAACCCCAAATTGCTCCCGGTGTGCAGGTTGGCGCCTTGCATGGCAGCCTTCGCCACCGGTGTGTGAATGTGTGTATGGATGGGTGAATGCGAGGCATGAACTGTAAAGCGCTTTGAGTACTCGGAAGAGTAGAAAAGCGCTATATAAAATGCAGTCCATTTATCCTGGATGGGATGTCAGGCCTAGACGATCATGCACAACTACACTGGGGAGGCTTTTACTCCAGGCTTCCTGAGCTAACTTGTCAAGCAGTCAGGTACCTCTGCTGACAATAATTGTCACCGTTTTAAAAAGAAACTCTCAAATGAGCAAACCAAGATTGATAGCAGGTAGCATTAGCATTTGCATTACTTTGCTGGCATAGCGCCCAACCAGAGTTCCTGTCCACATTCTTGCTTTGCTTATTTTTTTTCAATCGTTTCCTTTACACAGTATAATAAAGTTTTATTTCTTTGTAAACCAACTTTACAGTCTATATTACATTTCATTTCTCTAATAGCAACCAGCTTCTGACAGCTTACAGGAAAATGTGGACTTAGACACATCGCTCCGTCGATGTAGATTTATCCTGTGTGTTAATAGTAGTTCTCCACATTACATGTAATCTGTGATTCAGTGCGGCCAACAGTCCATAAGCAGAGCAAACAAATATTCATCTGGCTGTGGGAACAGGGTGCTGTCAATTGGGTGTAACACTCCTACTGTGGGCACACGCACACCTCCTCAGCGGCAAGCCCTGGAGGATCCCACCATTAGGGAGATTTAGTCTTGTGTGCAGACAGTTTAGGGTTGGCCAGTTAGGGGGAGGGGGTTGGTCACATTCTCAAAAGCAGACCTCAGCTGGCGCTTTGGTGTGCGCCTTTTAAGTGGGCAAGATTCATGGAGTCTCTCGATCTAACCCATCTATTTCAAAGCTGATATACTTTGTGACTGGGCTCTTAGGCAGAGATTTAGATTAAAGCACCACGATGATTCCTCACTACTATTTCAATAAACCATTAGATGTCAATTCATTAATACGGCATTCTGTAGCTGGTGAAGTGTGTGCTGTATTGAGCAATGTGACAGCCCGCACGTGTGTCTGAGAGCGCACACGCGTGTGTATGTGTGTGTGTGCGCCTGTGCGTACGTGTGTCTGTCCCTGTGTCTAAAGTCATTTGTTATGCATGTCCAATTATCAGATGGAGCGGAGAAGGTAATCACAGCAAACACAGTCTGCAGGACAGAGATTACGGCGCCTGCATTTTCCGACACACCCCATAATGATTTTTTTGAAAAGGTATTTTTAGAGTAACTGAATCCCAATGCGCCCCCCAATGCAGATTTAGCAAAGCGCTAATCAATCAGGAGCCATACAACACCTGCTGTAACTGCATCCGAGTTGGGGAGGGGGGGTTGTGTCTCTAAGGAGGTTAGATTCACGGTGCTGGGGGGGCTTGATCCATGATGGCAGCCCGCCAGCCCCCACATGAATCCCACACAGTAGGACTGATGTCTCCAGTACTTTAGCTGTGTGGGTCTCACCAGCTCAGTCACACCTGTTACTTCCATCCTTGTTCAGCAAAACTTTTGTTCTTGTTATTTAGATCAATTATTTTTGTTATATTAGCCCCTCCCCCCAGGGCAGGAAACTGTGGGGTAACAGGGACCGCTGACGCAACAATTGTATAACATTCCAAATATTTTGTGTGCAGGTTTTAAACAGGAAGAATTAACTGTACTCACAACTTACTCAAAAGTTAAAGTGTGTCTGTTGGTGAGCGATTTCTGTACTGGGATGACAAGGTTTCAGGTTGGGAATTGCTGACTAATTTTTGGATTTACACAGGTGTCAGGCATCTTAAGCGATGCAAACGGAAGTAAAGGGATGTATAGCCACTGCTCTGCAGCTAGAGGGAGTAATTTTGCCTAAACTCAACCAGAAATAAAGAGTCAAGCCGACACGGGGCAGGTTTATATCTGTGTGGTCTCTCTGGGTGCACCTTGAAGCTTGTAGCAGAGGGACCACGTAGTCGCATGTATTGCATTAGACCAAATACAAACCTCAACTAAAATTGAATATTTGTATAGAAATTTAAATACAATATTCTCAAATTATGTTTTCACATTTAAAAACACCTTCAACACCTTCATCCTGAAGGACAGATGTTTACATGCAATTAATTTACATCCTTAAATCCACATCTATGCACTTTCAGGCTCACACATGCAAGTTCACATCCCTCAATTCATAGCCCTTTTACCCAGATATTTATGTCACCCTATACAGTCACACTTCTGAGTCATGAGGTCACATGACCCTCTTGCCCTTCAGGGACAGATCAGTGCCAGATTTGTTCCTCCACTCAGTATTTGTGATCTTTTCTATTCAACCTTCCAGGTGCTTATTTATTTTTGTTTACATTCTTAATTCACATTTATTCCTAGATCCAAAGGAGTATTGCATTTCCTGAGAGAGTATGGGAAGAGGTGATTGGCCAGCAGCTCTGTCATATTCTAACAAGTCCTTGATCAGGCTGAATGCTCCAAGAGTTCTCATTAAAAGCCTGCTTCATTTCATTAGGTGAGACCTCAGTATCTGCTTGCACCCGGTGAAGTATGGGAACGATTAAACCATCAGTGACTAGCAGCAAGTGATCCGGGGAGCAAGAAATCCAATCAACCCAAAGTCAGGTCAAAGAAGGCATCTTCATTACAAATAGCAGTAAATTCTGTGCTATATCCATAAAATGTGTTTTTTTCCAGATTGCATCCCCTAGTGCATAATGTATGAATAATATACTAATTCACCTGAGCAACGTGTGTCATATTATCAGTATAAAAACAATTATAAAAATACAATGAAAATGTAAGTGGTTCTCAGATCACACATCTGCAGAATTAATTAATGTGCCGATTAAGCAGAGATTAGGTTCATGAAATCATTAAAAGTAAAATTAGACTCATTTATACCTTGACTGTTATTTAATGTATTATCCTGCTGGGAAAAATAGAAAAGGATTATTCAGCTATTTAAATGTTTTATATGGAGCTTACATTTAATTGAAGAAAATGTTTTATATACATTTTTTTTTTATGAGGATGATTTGAATGCTTCACTCCACCTTTAGTTAAAGATGCACTAATGACTGTGTTCTCACTGTTAGTATATGGAAAAATGGATTGGATTGTATGCTGGATTATGATAGTGACAGGAGTTTGGAAAAACTTAATTTTTCCATTTTGTATTTTGAGTTGTGTATTTTTTTGCATTTTGTTTTCTATTTGCATTTACTTTGGATTTTGACTATTGTATTTTGAGCTGCTGTTTATAAAGAGGGACTAAATTGAAATTTTGGCTTGAACACATAGGGAAGGTGTGATAAGCTTTGACTCTATCCTACACCTTTCCCATATTGATGAATTTGTATTATGGATTTGTTATAAATAGAATATATTTTAATTTGTAAAAGACCTGGAATAAATTCATTCATTGATTCATACACATGATTTGAGGGTTGTGTTTGTGTTGGCAGGGAGGGGGTGACAGATTTATTAGAATATGAGAGGTTCTTTCAACATGCCTGATATGTTTCTTTAGCACTGGGTCAAAGGCTTTCCGGTCAGCAGTCCTCTCCCAGATAAGCCAATACACTGCCTCTCCACTTATATCACAAGTTTTTGCAGAGCTTTGTTGAGCAGTAAGCCTGGTGGCTTAGCCTAGGATAGAGAAACTGATAAGGTTAGAGATACAGCAGAATGTCAAGGAAACCATCACTAAAGCAACCAAGAAAGTGGCCTTCTTACACAAAGCATGTGTTGCCATGATAGCAGAAGGGAAATCCAGCTGCTGACAGGTATGGAGCAGGCAATCGGCATCAAAGATCCAGAGACCTATAATAAATGCTAATGAGCTACTAATCTGCCATTCATGATCATCCTTATGACCTGAGCTAGTGCATTTAAGCAAGAAAAATCCCCAAGAGAGGTAGGAAGGCTAGCAACAGGTTCTGATTGAGGGAGATTATACTGAGCAGTTATGGTAATTTTCCTATGAAATTAATGAACACCGTTTATGAATAAAAAAAAACTCTTTCTATCACATAAGTCTCTCTCCCCTTTGACATGAAAAACAGAATCTCAAGCCGACCCTTCATTGAGCTAAAGTGACTGTCGTCATGGAGACACAGAAAAGCCATTCTAATCAGCCCGTAATAATCCCATTTAAGTGGTTTGTAAGCAGAAAGGCAGAGACTCTGAAGTCCTGAGCAGAGAGTGTATCATCTGTATCATCCGTCTTCATTTGGTCCCTCGATAAACAGGGTGGGGGAGTCATCTCTGGTTTTTGTACGGACATCCAAGCAATATGCACCGAACTCACTGCCTATAGAGACCAACCACTAAAGTTATCTCTAAATACAAGGATACCTGTGTCTTCTATATAAATTAAAAAACTAAAATAGTCAAAATTCTCATATTTTCTTTGGTTACTTATGGTTGAGGTCGTCATGTTGGGATTAGCGTTTTCTATGGCGTTAAATTAGTGCCAAATCTCGCACGCAAAAAACCACACGCATGTGTTTTGGCACTAATTGAACGCCATAGTTTTCCCCATAGAAATGAATAGAGAGCCTCCACACAGATATAATTACAAAAGTCTGTGTGTGTGTGTGTCTCTGTAGATGTAAGATATAACAAGATGTAATAGGACATAAATGTATTTCATTGCAAATGTCTCCTCTTGCAAAGTTGATCGCAATGGTGATGGATTTCAAACGCACCTTGATCAAAGTCAAAATTCCTAAAGTAATGAAGAACAGAATATGTGGTGGAGTTGATCAGTTATTTTAGGCATCTGACAGTAAAGTTCCTCATGTGCTACTAAGATGCAATGTCAGCATCACGTGCATGATGTGAGGACCCAGAAGAGCAGGGACACAGCACTTCCATCCATCCATTATCCAAACCGCTTATCCTACTGGGTCGCGGGGGGTCCGGAGCCTATCCCGGAAGCAACGG
>JABFEA020000017.1:20028644-20039141 GCA_019775915.2 Cyphomyrus plagiostoma | reverse complement strand
AGGTAATCACACGAGGTAACAAGGAGGGCGTGTCAGACGAAAGGCTGGAACAGGACGGACGACGCGGTACGTAACACAAGGGTAATCAGATATTAATATTCTTTAGCATTTCTTTTGAAGATTCGAGTGTGGATTAGACATGTATGTCCATGACACATCTTTTTCATTATTTATTCATTTTAGCAATGTAATGTAATGGACTAATGGACTCTGGCACAATACGGAAAGCCTATTTTCACAAACCTGGGTTTTAGAATAGATAAGGATTTTAGACTGGACAGTCAGATCAGGGCAGTAGTGAAATCCAGTTTCTCTCAACTGAGACGTTTAGCGAATATAAAAAAAACATTCTTTCAAAAGAGCTCTTTACAACTTTAATCCATGCTTTCATTACAACTCGGTTGGACTATTGTAATTCTTCATATGTTGGTGTTAGTCAGTCCACATTGTCTCGTGCAAAATGCTGCCGCACGCCTTTTAACTGGCACACGGAAGAAAGAGCACATTACTCCTGTGTTATCCTCATTGCACTGGCTGCCTGTTCATTTTAAGATTCTTTTATTTGTTTTTAAGTCTGTAAACAGACTTGCCCCACCCTACCTTGCTGAGCTGCTGTATTTGCACTCTCCTTCCCAGCCGCTCAGATCGGCTGGTCAGCTGCTTCTGGAGGAGCTGAGGACCCAGCGGAAGCTCAGGGGGGAATAGGGCTTTTTCTGTTGCAGCTCCTAAACTCTGGAATTCGTTGCCATTTCACATCAGACAGGTCTCTTCACTGCCCATTTTTAAATCTGCTCTCAAGACCCATCTATTCTCCTTGGCTGTTGCTCATGTTTAGTTGTGGTTATATTTTGTTATGTTGTTAATCCATCCATCCATCCATCTATTGTCCAAACCGCTTCTCCTACTGGGTCACAGGGGGTCTGGAGCCTATCCCGGAAGCAACAGGCACGAGGCAAGGAACAACCCTGGATGGGGGGCCAGCCCATCGCAGGGCACACACACACCAGTCATTCACACATGCACACCTACGGGCAATTTGGCAACTCCAATCAGCCTCAGCATGTTTTTGGACTGTGGGGGGAAACCGGAGTACCCGGAGGAAACCCCACGACGAATTATTTACATTTGTTGTTAATTTATTTATTTATTATTTTTTATTTTTATTTATTCTTATTGTATTTTATTTTATTTGTATTTTTCCTATGTTCAGCATTTTGGTCAGTGGTTGCTGTACGTAAAGGGCTTTATAAATAAAGTTGACTTGACTTGACTTGACTATGGGGTCAATTCTTCCATGAAGCGCTTAAGCTACTTTAACAAAGACAAACCAGGGCTTTATTCAAGACATAATCCGGGCTATGCACACATGCTCACGAGGCAGATGCCGCCATCACTACAACATGAACAAATTATAATAGGGGTGACCAATATGAAAAATTTAAACTGATACTGATAACAAATAATTAAGTCCATGTCATGGCCAGTACCGATGCCGATAATCAATAAGTTTATATTTTTATCTTTACAATAATTTTAATATAATCTGCAGTTTGTGCACCCAGGAGACTAGAAAATCTAAGATGCACTGATAAAAGTGACATCTCAGTAGTTCTGGCCTAACTATAACAGTAAACAGTTAAATCATACTTGTTAAAACTTGTAGGTCATATTATGAAGGTAAATGTAAATTTAGATCTTTGTTAATTAAAATCTTTTAAAAACATTTATAAGCGTATTTTATGTAATAACCAATAAAACATCTCGCTATCCAGCTAAAAATACAATTTGTAATCTATAAAGCTTATCACTCGGCTGAACATACATTAATAAAACAATAAAACAATAAAACATGTCAGTTGTACCTTTGAACTAAATGCAAATGAGTTTTTATTAATAATTAATAAAAACACACTTTTTAAAAAAATACATAAATGTAGTGTACTTGTTGTGATCGTGGGTGCACAGGACGGCGAGAAAGGGAATTCCAGGCAAGTGGTCGGGAAAACAGGGTTTAATGGCACACGCACGAACGTAACCAACGTTTATGCCGCGTCTGCCGGAAAAGACGCAGACGCAGACCTAAATACATGAGACAAAGCACGAGACTGGCGTGCGGCGGCGCCACACAGGTGGAAACACTAGGCAATCACAGGAGGTAACGAGGTGGGCGTGGCACACGAGAGGGGAGGACGTCGCGGGACGTAACAGTACTGATGCGAACTCTTGCTGCAGAGGTTAGAGTGCACTATGAAACATCAATCGCAATCGGCCAAAATGTACATTAATAAACTAATAAAACATGTGGGTTGTACTTTCGAGCTAAATGCAAACGAGCTCTTCATAGTAATTAATAAAAACACACTTTTAAAAAGACATTTATAGACATATTTTATTGATGTGTACTTGCTGCAGGGGTAAGGGTGAACTTGACTTTTTCGGGGTACTCTGAAACTTACGGGGTTCCTTGAAACTGCATCATTTCAATTGCATCATGGGGCCGAACAGCTGAGTGATATGACACAGACAGAAGACATTTCAAGCAGTAGGTGTCCAAATTCGGGGGCCGGATCCTACCTATTCCTTCAAATTCCACGAAGAAGGCAAAGGCTAGAAGAGAGTCGCTGTGAAATTGGATGGTCCAGCCTTCAGATCTTTACATCGTAGCTCCTGCCCCCCCCTGCTGCTGCCTAGCAACTGTGATGGTATACCACAGTAGACAAGCCAACCATCAAGCGGTGAACATACCAAGTGGAGAAACTTGAAAATGATGGAACGGCAACACTTTAACATTTGCACCGCTGGCTTTAGTTTCATATAAGAGCATATTCTACCCCTTCCGCCGCTACTGTCATTTTTTGAAGAATCCCAAGATTCATCACAGCTTTGGTCCACAATGGATCTTGGGATAAGGTGGGCTGTGAAGGATATACCCAACCCGTCCTTCAAAAACCAGGAAACAAAGTTTGTATTTATGGGCCACATCTGGAGGAACCTTTGAATTTGGGCAGCCTTTGTCACATCCCTGTGAAGTAATAATAACTGGTACTTTTATTGATCCCCGTGGGGAAATTATCTTTTTTACGCCTCCCTCAACTCGCTCTTTTTGTGGAGTAAGTTGTCCGTGTAGGGAAGCCACCTGTTGGGGCGTCCAGGGAGCTGGGGGTTAAGGGCCTTGCTCAAGGACCCGCAGACATGCTGAGGCTGGGTTTGAACCGGCAACCTCATGATTACAGGCACATAGGCTTAGCCCACTGAGGCACACGCTGCCCCAATCAGTCGACGACTATGTCCTAGGTAGGATCCAACCCCTGAATTTTGACACACCTAAGGTACCAGTGTTCATTTCCAGTCAAGACGTCATGAGCACGACAAGAGCTATTTTAAAAAGCACTACCTGCCTCAAGCAATTTCATGAATTTTATTAGCCTACCTATTTATTGGATGGAATTTATTTATCGGAGCAATAAAAAATAATTTTGTTTTACCCCGTATCGGCTGATAATTTATCTATCCATTAAATATTGTGCATTCCTAGATTACAAAGTAATCTGAATGTCTCTTAAATGTTGCAGAGCAGATGATAGCTAAGCCAAAATAGGCCAATTTTCTATGAAAAAGAATAATAATGATTTAGGGGTATGCATTATTTGGTAAGCCCAATTCTATAGCTATTAAGATTTGTATCCCCCTTTTTCCAGCCAGGATAACTGCAGCATATCTGAAGTTTACACTGTCAAGCAAAGATTGTGTAAGACACATGCTGGTAACT
Organism: Cyphomyrus plagiostoma; assembly: GCA_019775915.2. Lineage (NCBI taxonomy): Eukaryota > Metazoa > Chordata > Actinopteri > Osteoglossiformes > Mormyridae > Cyphomyrus > Cyphomyrus plagiostoma. Next base: position 20,035,372 of record JABFEA020000017.1, on the reverse strand, counting down.
GCTTTGTTCAGCAAGCCCAATTTTATAACTGCCTCTTTTTCACGACATGCATGGCATGCAAAACTCAGTATAACACCTGAAGATAATACTTCATGATCTGGAACAATCAGTAAAATTACAAAGCTTGCTATTTTTTTTTTCTTAAAACAGAATATAAATGTTCTAGCAAAATGTAAACCCTTCGCTCTCGGCGAATTTTATTACCAAGATTTCTGAGTACTGGAACTAGATGGAAAAATAATGTTGCTTATGAAAATACTGAGGTATGATATCCATATAGTACGGTTTCAAGGTTGTTATTGCCGGGGTTGGTAGTGGGGATAAGCTCCCACTACGTATAAAATGCTCCCAAAGGTGTGCGTCTCAAATAGCCTCTGACAATCAAGTCCAGCTCCTGGCTTTCCCGTGTGGCTTAGCTACTAAGCCCAGCGAAACTGTTTCTACTGACAGGAGAAGGGCGAAGGCGGTCCACTGGCGCCTCAAAACCAGACGCTTCGGGCAGATGGGGCTCGTCAACCTTGGATGGTAGCTCACCTAGGAGAAGGGAAACTCTGATTTCAAACATCCGCTGCCTTTCGGCATACCCTCTCATGGGAAAGGCTAAGGGAGTAAACCCCGACAGAAAATCCCAAGCTGGAGTCCCTATGGCAGCTTGACCTTGTATCATCAACACCAGCAACTCCTGCGGCGCAGCTGAAGCCAAGTTGTATTGACTCTGTCTTTCCCTTGATCCTTCAGCTGCGAGAAGAGGGGGGGACTGCTGCATGGGCAACAGCTGGCCCTCCATATCACCCTGCCCAGGCTCTGTAGCTCCACTGGAGAGGACACTCCAGCATCATCACAAGATGTCAACTCAACACGGGAGGGGGCAGATACCGAGGGGGCAGAGACCACCCGATAACGATAAGCTCGTCTGATTGGCGAAGGAAAGGAGCACCAGGGGTCTCCAGTGGGAGAGGTCATCGCGCCTCATTGGACAGCTACTGCCTGCCTCAAGTTGGGCAGGCCCCAGCCAGTTAGGTGCCGTCCCGCTATGGCTTACCTGCCCCACTGGGTGCGTGGGGATCAGAGAGGCATCTCTTGAAAAGTGGGCCATAAAACACTTGCACCAGGCAAGTCCAAGAAAATAACAAGAAAGAAGCCTCCAGCTCTTCGTTTCGCTAGCTGGAATGTCAGGACCATGTGTCCTGGACTCACTGCAGACCTTCAGCAGATCGACGATACAAGGAAGACTGCCGTCATCGACAGGGAACTTGCACGACTAAACGTCGACATTGCCGCTCTACAGGAGACCTGGCTGGCTGACAGTAGGCACCATCAGAGAAGCTAACTACACCTTCTATTGGCAAGGGAAGTCTCCGGACCAACCAAGGCAGCACGGTGTTGGCTTCCCGGTGAAGAACACACTTGTCAGCTCCACAGAGCCCCCTACAGCAGGCACAGAGAGATTACTCATCCTCCAGCTGTCAACGTCTTCTGCCCCAGTCAACATTCTCAGCGTGTATGCCCCAACCCTCTGCTCCACTGCTGAGGAGAAAGATCAGTTCTACCAGGCCCTAGATGAAGCGATATCTAGGATCTCCAGCACTGATGGCCTTTACCTTCTTGGAGACTTCAATGCAAGAGTAGGAGCTGTCCACGAGGCTTGGCCCACCTGCCTCGGAAGCTTTGGGAGGGGAATGATCAACGAGAATGGCCAGATCAACACCTTCTTCAAGTGTAAAGAGATTCACCAGGTGTCATGGAGGCACCCGCGCTCCCGCTACTCGCACCAGCTTGACCTTGTCATCACCAGAAGAGCGGATATTGGCAGTGTCCTCCTCACCTGCAGTTACCACAGTGCAGACTGCAACACGGACCATGCCCTCGTGGCAAGCAAGGTGCACATAATGCCGAAGAGGTTGCACCACTCAAAGAAGAAGGGTCGTCCACACATCACCACCAGCTGTGCCAGCAACCCTGAGAAAACCCAGCAGTTCATCAGCAGGCTGGAAGATGCCCTCAGCGAGGGAATGACAGCAGATGACACAATTGAGTGGCCACGTCTCCGCGACGCCATGTACAATTCCACCATTATCACCTACGGGAAGAAAGAGCGGAAGAACGCTGACTGGTACGAGGCCCACTGGGAGGAAATGGAACCCATGACCAAGGCGAAGAGGAAAGCCCTACTGGCTTACAAGGCCAAGCCCACCCCCAGTACACTACAAGCCCTACAGACTTCCAGGAAAATAGCCCAGCAGACCGCCCGCCACTGTGCCAACACCTACTGGCTGAACCTCTGTAGCAGCGTCCAGGCAGCTGCCAATACAGGCAATGCAAGAGGGATGTACGAGGGCATCAAGAAGGCAACAGGCCCAACCCCCTCCTCCCTCAAGTCCAAGACGAGTGTGGTCATCACTGACCAGGAAAAGCAGATGCAGCGGTGGACCGAGCATTACCTTGAGCTGTATGCGACGCTGAACACCGTAACAGACACTGCTCTCAACGCCATCCCAGACCTGCCAGTCATGGAGGAGCTAGACACCCCACCCACTGTGAAAGACCTCAGCAATGCCATCGACTGCCTTGCCTGTGGGAAAGCACCTGGGAGCAACGGAATCCCTCCAGAGGTCCTGAAGAGCGGGAAACCAGCCCTGCTATAGCCACTCCACGACCTCCTCTGCCTCTGCTGTGAACAAGTTAACATCCCCCAGGACATGTGAGACGCCAACATCATCACTTTGTACAAGAGCAAAGGAGACCGGAGCGACTGCAACAACTACCGGGGCATCTCCCTCCTCAGCATTGTTGGCAAAGTGTTTGCCCATGTCGCTCAAGCCCGCCTGCAGGCCCTCACGTCCCGCGTCTAGTCCCAGTATGGCTTCAGGGCTGGCCGATCAACAGTGGACATGATCTTCTCACTACGCCAGCTGCAGGAGAAGTGTCAAGAGCAGCAGATGCCACTCTACATCACCTTCATCAACCTCACAAAGGCGTTTGATCTGGTCAGTCGAAGTGGATTCTTCAGCTTGCTGCAGAAGATTGGCTGCCCCCCGAACCTGCTTGCAGTGGTCATGTCCCTTCGCGATAACATGGACAGTACGGTTTGCTACAATGTCGTAACCTCCGAGGCGTTCCCAGTCAGCAGCGGAGTAAAGCAGGGTTGCGTCCTCGTGCCTACACTCTTTGGCATCTTCTTCTCCATGCTCCTCCAATACGCCTTCAAGGACTGCAGCAAGGTTGTCTACATCCACACCAGGTCCGATGGCAAGCTCTACAAAATAGCCCATCTCCGTGCCAAGACCAAAGTCACAGAGGTACTCATCTGTGAGATGCTCTTCGCTCGTGACGCAGCCTTGACATCAGACACCGAAGACGGACTTCAGCAGCTTGTCACCTGCCTCTCCCACGCCTACAAGGAGTTTGGACTGACCATCAGCCCGAAGAAGACACAAGTCATGGTTCAGGGCGCAGAGACCCCTTCAAACATCGCCATTGACGGATATACCCTGGAGGTTGTCGAGAACTTCAACCTACCTCGGGTCCACCATCTCCAGCTCGCTGTCCATCGACTTGGAGATCAACAGCAGGATCGCCAAGGCAGCCATAGTCATGGCCAAATTGAACCAGCAAGTGTGGAACAATTCCAGCCTCACTAAGAAGATCAGACTGCGCATGACATTGACCTTCTTCTCTTTTTTACTCGTCTTAAAATAAAAAGTCCATAAGTTACAAACCTCCAAATAAGACTGAAGTGTACTATGCTCTTCCAAATAATAATAGGTGCAGGGTAATATTGTTAATGCCAACATTGCATGTTATGCTAATAAAATTCTAAGGTAGATTAAACATACTGGAAAAAGATATATGATGACATACTTTGTTGCGTAAAGCTGTTGCACCTGCTCTTGTTTGGTAAAGTAAAATATGCCAGATAAAGCTGATTATACAGCAACGGATTTCCAGTTAGGCTAATTGTTATTTGTACTTTTTCCAGAGACAGTGAACTTTCATTTGAGACTTGAGAGAAGATCCTGTAACTAAAATTTGGGGGAAACAGTAGAGTTTAGCAATTTCTTTTATTATGAAAATAAAATTTTGCATTGAAAAAAAGTTGTTTTTTTGTTTGTATTTCCTGTGTTATCTCTTAATTTAGATGGGTCAGCGCCGACTTGTGTCTTAAATCTGCCATAAAAAACCCTCAAAATAATTATTTATCATCCAATTTGTTTCTTACCTCTTGGTTACCTTGTTAGGCTTCCTTATTCATGAAAAGATTGGTTTTAATATTTTTGGTGACCTTTTTTTGACAGCATGCCTCTCATTTTCAAAAAAAAAATAATGGTAAAATAAACCTCAAGAGAATTATATAAATAAACTGAATTGGTCTTATCTTGCCTTACACACATGTACATGCCTTGTCTTGATTTTGTTTTTTTTTTGTTTAAACAGAGATTCCTGACAAAGTCAAAAAGCTTCGATGCATTACACAAATCTATGTGGTGCTGCTATGCATTTTAAACTCACAAACGGGTCGGTGCCGACCCAAAGACCACTGGAAAGATATGCTGTCAATTATAGTTCTTAGTAAGAAAATAGTAATTGGAAAAAAAAACGGCGACACTTGCAAAGAATCAGAATCAGCCAAGAAAATTGCAATCGGTGCCTCTCTAACGCTGAAAGAGAGCCACAGTAAAATTCACTGTTAGAAAGCCACTAGGGTCATGGGATGGGGCAGGCAGAACTACTAACAAGGTAGCGGAGCAGGTTTTATTAGGGTAATCCAGGCCAAAGACAAAAGGAAAAACTGGTCAATATTCAGGTGGTCAGATAAGTCACCAAAAGGGACCAACAACAAACCCAAATCGGCAGGCAAAACCTAAGAATTAAAGGACAAAACAGATCAAAAACACCAGAACTAGAAAATCAACACACAACCACACAAAAGCCCCAACCAGGGCAACAACTTCACAAGGAGTCAGACCAAAGAAGGGTTTAAATAACAGAGGTAACTAGATACAGGTGTAACTGGCTAACAGGTGAGGCGGTGCTGTGGAGGATTCTGGGAATTGCAGGCCTGGGAGAGCATCTGACTAATATGGCAGCTGTGAGATGCATTCTGGGATTTGTAGTGTTGTTCCGCTGGTCCATGGCAACTAGGGTATTGCAAGTCATCTGATGGAACATGGAATTTTAAGTCTTTACTTCTTCTCTATAAATTTATCCTGTTTTTCTGTGTTTTGTCATTTCTTTGAGACAACTGATGTTCTGCACATAAGAAATCAGAAGTTCTTCAAGGTCTTGCCCAGTGATTCAGAGAAAAATGCTGAAAGCCTTCTTAGGACATATCTGGTCATTTCTTTCCTGTGACATGACACATGACATTTCAGTGACATGACATTCATTATCGCTAAGTCTAAAAAGTCAGTTCTAGTTAAGAGAATTATAAATATTTCAGAGGAATGATACTTTCATTTTTCGGATGTGCACATTATTTACAAGTAATGGAAGGTTTAAATCTTCTTGTCCACTTCGTGTGTATTGCCTGTTGAGAGTAATATACAGTACAGTATATGCACAATTGTATACTTTATACCTTATAGGCTTTAATTAACTTTGGCTGATGAAATTCGTACTTAGTGATGTTTGTGACTTTCCCAATACATTTACAATTTTTGGCCTTAATCATGCAATGAAAAGGTACACTTTTCAAATTATGCAAAAGGTGTTTATGCATCTCCACAATGAATGCTCTGCTAGAGTTCAGTCATTTAAAAACTTTTTAAGTAGGAAACGCAGTCACCACTGAATCTGTTGTATTGTTTATAATATGTGACATCTGCTGCATTTTGCAAATGCACAAAAACTTTTTGAAAGTAAGTTTCTAAAGTTTTTTTCTGTATAAGGGAACTTGGCCTTTTTTATTTAGATAAATGTTTTTGAAAATGCTTATTTTTAACAATTCCTTGGCCTTTATGATGAGAATGTTTGATTTTTAATATAATTACTTTGGAAGTGGTTTGAATACTTATAATAAACCAATCAGACCTACAACATAATAAAATTTGCTACTTTACAAATATAGTGATTAAAAAGGTGCAGATGTACAGTACAAAAGATGTACAGTGAAAAAATGTGTAGATGTATAGTACAAAATATGTACAGTAAAAAGGTATAGATGTACAGTACAAAAGATATACAGTAGAAAATGTGTAGATGTACAGTAGAATAAGTCTTATGCAGTCATAGGAAATGTTTAAAGCAATTTATTTGGGTACTAAGTATATAATATTAGAACATTCACAAATTATGACTGAAACAATAACAACTAATAGGAATTTCTTCTCCAGAAAGTTACTGACATCTTGTTCAATGGCTCGAAACAGCCCTGTAGTTTCCAAAGTCACTAAGACATTGATTAGCCATATGGCGTGGTGTTCTGGTGGTTAAGTCAAAAACGCTTGAGTATATTGGATGGTTGCTACAAATACTGGGGTCATTTTAGAGCTGGGTTGAAATAGGCTTTCAAACTTTATTAGATGTATTATCATAGTTTTACATCAACATATAGATCGTTTAAACCAGAGCCATCAAATTCTAGGCCCGCGGGCCAGATCCGGCCCCTGAATAAATTATCTATGGCCCCCGGGATGATATTTGATTAGTATTAGAACTGGCCCGCAGGCCACAGCCACCTGCTGCTGTTTTGCACGCACCAATACTCCATTCCCCACAATGCAACGGTA
>JABFEA020000017.1:20013332-20025426 GCA_019775915.2 Cyphomyrus plagiostoma | reverse complement strand
CTGCGATGGGCTGGCCCCCCGTCCAGGGTTGTTCCCTGCCTCGTGCCCGTTGCTTCTGGGATAGGCTCCGGACCCCCAGTGACCCAGTAGGATAAGCGGTTTGGAAAATGGATGGATGAAAACTTTATTTTGCCTATATGATAAGAATACTTGATTCTCATTTTAGAGTTATTGCTTTGGAAGTCCTTTGAAATAGTTACATCTTGGAGAAATACATGCAAACATTTTCTGGCATGGGGTCTATTTTTGACATTTTTATTTAGATTTATTTGTTTGTTTGAAGAAAATATGTTGTCTGTTTTCCTTTATGATGACCAGCATAGTTGATTTAAAATTTAGATTAATGACTTGCAAAGTCTTAAATGCAGTTAATGTGCCAGCAGCCACACCGCCTGCAGTTCATACCTGGTAGTCCTTGTGAAACTAAGCAGGTTTGGGCCTGTCTGGTACTTGGGTTGTTCCTGGAAGAGGTGTTGGTGTGACCAATAGGGGAACCCATCCTGTGGTCTGTGTTGATCCCAGTGCCCCAGTGCAGTGATGGGGACACTGTGACCTGCAGGGGAGCCCATCCTGTGGTCTGTGTGGATCCCAGTGCCCCAGTGCAGTGATGGGGACACTGTGCTGTAAGAATGGTGCAGTTCTTCAGATGAGATATGAAGCCAAGGTCCTGAGTCACTGAGGTGATGACGGATCCCTGGGCATCTTTCAAAAGAATAGGGGTGGTATCCCTGATGCCCTGACTAAAATTGCCCACTGTGGCCCTATCTTATGTTGGGGATGAGGTATATTTAGCTATTATTCTGTTCAGTATATCTACATTTTTGAGTTATCTGAACATTGAGTTTTATGTTTGCCGGACAGTATATTAGCTCATTAAAAACAGGTTTGTATATTGACTACTGTGCTAAATGAATGTGCTAAATGCAGTCAAAAGAAGATGTCCCTGGCTTTTTCACCTTTTTTGATTTCACCAAGTCCACACATTTCACAATAGAGGGCCAGACTTCCAATGCTCCTTCAACAGCTGGCAAATTTTCGAGCCACAGATGGCCACAGAAAGGTAGAGGGAATCTCGAGGATGATTTTGCAGCTGTGAAATCCTCTCTTCTGGCTGGTGCAGAGTGGAAAAGAAAATGTAGTGCTTTGAGCACTCTCTCCACCATCCACACTTCAAAACCAGTCTTGAATGAATTGTGAAGGGTATGTAGGCCACAACTTCCTACAATCAGAAATTGCTCACCGCGGTGTGAATGTCGTGATTGGACGTATAAAAGTATAGGAGTGATGTCGACTAACCGTTTGCAAAGCCCATAGCACTTCTGCTTTCAGTGTGTGGGTTGAGGAGAATGTACTGAAGGCAGTGCTTGTCGTTGGATCCGGAGACACTGCCAAAGCGGGTCTAGACCTATCTGTAGAGGCAAACAGCTGAATGGAGACAGTTGTTGTCCGACTGTCGACAAAACGCTTGTACTTCTCTCCCCTCATATGTGAGTCGATGGCTTTAGAGCCAGTTGTTGCAAGTTTGATGACTTTTTCCACAAACGTTGCATCGCGCTTCATAGACATTAGTTGCTTTTTTCAACCAGCCACAAGCACTTTTTTTTTTAACCATTGACATTAATAACAATTCATAACTAATTAATAGTTTATTATTTCATCAAATCATACATAACTTTTTACTGTCACTGTTAGATATGTTTCATTTATTTTTTGTATGATGTTAGACTGTTTACATATTAGTTATAACTAAAATAAAAATATTCCTGCAATTATGAATGCTTTTCAAACGTGTTGGGTTAATTACTGTATACCAGTGTTATGAATAATTGTTGAAATGTGGGTTGGGTAGTAGTCTATTTTTCTGTTATTCTGTGAAAATTTCAATGTAACTTTCTATTCTTGGTAACTTGGTATAATAACAAAAACATATTTCAGCAATACTTATTTATTCTAATTCATTTGCAAACATATTCGTCAATTGGACCGGCACCGCACTTTATTGCTACGGGTCCCACAGGAATGCAGACCTCAACTTTGGCGGCATCTTGCTTTTGCCGTAGATGGTCACCTCGTGTGCTTTCACTTTGCACATGAGCAGAGACACAAGTGCTTTTCTACTACCATTATAGTAGCAACCAGCCAAGACGCAGGTGCACCTTGCTTTTAAAAGGAATAGGTCTGATTGGTTTAAAGCATGTTACACGCCAAACACACCCATGACCATGGGACTTAGTACAGCTGTTATGGACCATATGCCTGGCATTGTAACTCTTTTTCCGCTGGTCAACTATCAATTGAACAAAAAGGGGCCCACGCTTTGCTTCAACACGGTTTAATTGGAAGTCTGCCCACCATACAGACACGTTTCGGCATGTTGCCTTCCCTAGTGTGCAACACATCAAAACGCATCTGTGTTGTGTGCAGACTTGCAATTAAACCGTGTTGAAGCATAGTGAGGCCTCTTTTTGTTCCCTTGATCGATTCCTCTACTGTGGTCCAGCACTCTGACAACTTCAGTACTAGGACTGTAGCCAGTTCTTTTGTGCCGGATTGATTACTGCTGGTAAACTAACAAAATGGCCATATGCTAAAGGAGCCTCGGCTGTGCGCTTCACACCATGTGCTTTATATCGTTAAAATAGGGCCCAAAACGTCTGGGTATGTGAATCTCTTTCCTCAATTATGGATCATTAGAATAAGGAAGGGTGGCTGAAAGGAACCAACTGGTAACTGAGCCATACTGCACAGAGAGACTAGTTACAGCACAGTTCCAGCTCGCTTCAGTTTTCCACCGCAGAAGGGCCCAGTAAAGGTGAAGTTTGGAGAGCGAAAGTACAGTAAAACCAAAGAGATGCTTATTTTTCGTTGACACGGTCTACATCATTATTTACTATGTGCAATTATTATTATTATTATTATTATTATCACTGTGTGGTATCTTCTGCTAACACGTGTGTAAGAATCGCCATGTTATGCAAGTATGAAACGCTAGCAGAATCAGAATTAGCTTGTATAGACTTTCACTACAAATCCATTTTTTCAGCTGCTCTATAGTACTACTTTAAGTAGAAGGCTGGAAATGTTCAAGTTCTGAGTTTTGGGAATGCACCGGTACCTCATGATGTGCGATACTACTAATAATGACTAATATGTTGGATATACCTTTTTCATTCGGATAATCCATGCGCAGAAGAGTGGTATCTCTTTACTTTTCAAACAATCGGATGGTTTTGAAGCAACCAGCCCAGCCTCAGCACGCTTTCAGCCCTGGGCCATGTCAGCATGGGTACAGGTCGGGTACAGGTCGGGTACACGCCTCACATACTCACATACTAAGCAGTTTGGGTTGGGAATGGCTCAGCTGTGTGAGACAACCTCTACCAACAAAAGACTGGAAAAGCTGTGTAATGCTAAGACAAAACACCTGGCTGAATATCTAATAACTAATTAGGGTAATTAGGGTAATTAGCAACAGGTCAGTAAGATGGTTTAAAAAGAACCTCGCAGAGAGGCAGAGTCTTTGTGCGGTGAAGATGGGGAGAGGTTCACCACTCTGTAAAAGACTGCGCGGGTAAATAGTACAACAATTTGCGAATAGTGTTCCTCAACCTAATACTGCAAAGTATTTGGGAATTTCACCATCTATGGTATATAATATCATTAAGAGAAACCTCTGTACGCAAGGGACAAGGGCAAAAACCAATATTGGATAGCTGTGATCTTCAGGTCCTCAGGCGCCGCAATAAAAACTAACAATTCTATAGTGGAAATCACTGCGTGAGCTTAGGAACACTTCTGAAAACCATTGTCTGTGAACACAGTACATCGCTGCATCCACAAATGTAGGATAATACTCTATCGTGCAAAAAAGAAACCAGATCTGAACATTATCCAGAAACTTCTCTAGGCCCAAGCTCATTTATGATGGACTGAGGTAAAATGGAAAACTCCTGTGGTCTGACAAATCAAATTTTCACATTCTTTTTGTAAATTATGGATGCTGTGTCCTCTGGACTGTAGAGGAGCGAGACCATCCAGCGTGTCATCGACGGACGGTTAACAAGCCAGCATCCATGATGGCATGGGGGTGCATTAGTACCTGTGGCTTGCACATCAGGGAAGGCACCATTAATGGTGAAAAATACATAAAAGTTTTGGAGCAACATATGCTGCTATCCAGACATCTTTTTCAGAGAAAACCTTGTATATTTCAGCAAGACAATGCCATACCACATTCTGCGCATATGGCTCCACAGTAGTAGAATGCGGGTGGTAGACTAGCCAGCCTGCAGTCCAGACCTGTTACCAATCTAAAACATTCGGTGCATCATGAGATGAAGTATATGACAAAGGAGACGCCAAACTGTCGAGAAGCTGAAATCCTTTATTAGGCAAGAATGGGACCACATTTCACTTTCAGAACTCCAGAAACCGGCCTCCTCAGTTCCCATACGTTTACAGAGTGTTGTTAAAAGAAGAGGTGATGCAACACAGTGGTAAACATGCCTCTGTCCAAACCTTTTCGAAACATTTTCAAAAATTCAAAATGAGCATATATTTGTCATGAAACAATAACATTTCTCAGTTCCAACATTTGACATTGTCTTTGCTCTATTTTCAATTAAATATTGGTTTCTATAATTTGTAAATCATTGCATTCTGTTTTTATTTATATTATACACAGTGTCCCAACTTTTTTGGAATCGGTCAGGATGGGTGTGTGGCCGTGGTGTGTTCAGGATTAGGGTGTGGGGTTTATCACACAGTTCTGCATGCACCAATCTCAACTGAAGGGTATTTCAAAGGATGGGGAAGCTCTATCAAGCCATAGTGGTAGCGAGAGACGAAAGGAAAAAGGAAATATTTGTCTGATGTTTCCTTAGTGAAACTGAGTGAAGAGAAGAGCCCTCACTGCCTCTCTCTTCAGTGCCGGGCAGGGACTGGAGGGCAGCAGGAATGGTCACCTTTCTGTCTCTTTCACTGCAATGCAATTCCCCAACGCTTGCTTATTCATCATATAAATATAGAGAACTGGCTCCAAATATAATATTACACGGAAATAAAATCTTGGGGTTCAAATCCCACCACCTGTGTGTGCGGGGAGGTGTGTGTATATATTACATTGAGGGGACCGAATGTCCCCACAATGTGATAAAGACCTGTTATTTTGATGTTGTGGGGACCATTTTCCAACCCGCACAAGGGGAAACTCAACTTCATAAAAGTCTGTGACTGCGATCAAAAAACTAGAAGTGCTAAACGTAGTACTTTGTTCGATTACGTAACGTCACTGCTGGGTAAGGGGTAAGGTTGTCATTGTTCAAAATAGGATTTTTCCCATGGAATTAAATGGACGGTCCTCACAAAGACGTGAATACAAATGTGTGTGTGTGTGTGTGCAGTTTGCTTGTTCTCTCTGTGTCTCTCATGTGTCTACTGGGAATCTAGTTTCCCCCCACAGTTCGCATGCAGTTAAGAGACCTTGCAGCTAAAAAGTATATGCGTGTGTGTGTGTGTGTGTGTGTGTGCGCGTGTGTGTGTGTGTGTTTGTATATGCGCTGTGATGGATTAGCATCCGGTCTGGGCCATCCTGCTGCCTAGTGCCCTATGCTGCCAGGCCCCCCTTGCACACACACACACACACACATCCCTTGCATCCAGTGCACACACACACATAGACACAGACACAGACATGCACATAAGGTTAGTCAAAATTGTGAAATTTTGATTGTGCTGGATGCTTTGCAGCTGAGCGCTGTGACCCCCGCGTTCCCTCGGAGACGCTGTTGAGCCCGTGTACCACAGCGAATCACAGCCAGCGATGGGCTCACGCCAGCCCCCCCCTTGATACATTATGGGCTGTAGCCTCATTACCTTCATTACTCACTGTGAGGATGTCTGACCAGCCTAAATGCCTGCAGGAACGATTCCATCTGCAGTTTTTCTCACAAATTGTTCCCTCCAGGTCATTGGCTTCAGAATTCTTTATTGATGAGATGTGTTTCTTAGAAGAATTTCTGTACATGTCACAGTCTCCCGCCACTGTCAGCATCCATGGTTACACGTTATTATATCTGCTTATTGCAGGTTGCTTCTCTAACAGCCCAGTAAAAGATTAAAAGCTATTCCTGAGGCTTCTAAGTCGGCCACACTACCTATCAAGGCTGGTTCCTGAAACACGCTCATTCCAGCAGTCACCACCAGTGTGGACTGTTTCCTTTGCAGGAAAGGAAATTGGCTTTTGTCCAATAAGGCCCTCTTGTTTCTGATTTTAATTTGGCATTTTAAATCAATTTGTCTATCCTAATGATATACATTTTTCTAAAATGTTCTTAAAATGCATCCTCCAATCTGAGTAGATTTTGACATTGTCTGCATGTGTTGAAGCAATCCAAGAGGGTTCTTGAAAAGTGTCTTGCAAGTGTTAACCTCGCGGTGAGAATGCACAGAGAAATTTCGGTTGTTTCGCCAGCGGCATCCATCACAGATGGGAGAGGTAACACAGAGAGCTTGAATAAAACCTGAGCCTTTAAATCAGCACGAGCAGCTTTCTGTGTTGCGCAGAAAAAAGCAGCCATTACAGCCTCAGTCTCCAAGGATGTTAAACAAACAGCCCAGCATTTAAGCGCTTAGCTTGGCTTTTCTCCATATACATGCTGAGTTTTATTACCGTTATATTATAAATATTGATATAGGAAACATGGATGTTGAGAATATCTATTTCAGGTATAACAGCAGGTACGCTATATTTGAAAACATCTAATTCCTTAACAATGACATCAACTAGCAAACTACAGTGTAAAAAACAGCATCTAGATGTTTTTAAATGGATTTTAACAGGACTGAAAGGGTGAAACATCACACTTATAGGAGAATTTTGTGCCTAAAATAACATTTAATGCAATTAACGATTTTACACATTACTCATTAGCATATGTTACACTACCACACAGATGTGTTCCAAATTAATGACGCATCTTGTACAAGGAGAGCCATGAATGAAAACTGCAATTCCCAGATCAGATCTTTAGCTGTCATGTTACCTGGTGACCTCACTCTGTATGGGAGTAGCACATACCCATTAGGACAGCAGCTCAAATTTAGCTCAAATGCGGACTTGGGTTCTGAGCAGTAAATTACAGGCCAGGTTCTGAAGCCCAATGAGGAAACCCAAAGCAGATGTTGAGCAGCTCCAAAAGTTACCATGAATTCTGCAATCTGTACCTCAATAGAAAGTCGCAGTCAGAAGTCTTCTCACAGCATGGGCGTTCACCAGGGAGTATGTTGTAAAAAGAACATGCTTTGTTAATAAATGTCAACATCTTCATGTTAGTATGTGAAGCAATTGTGTCTGATGTCAGTAAAGATCAAGTTACACTGCATATTTGCATAGTTATACTTGCCTCCAGAACAGCTTCAGTCCTTCTTGGAATGCCATCCTACATGACCTGCACTGTACATAGAGTGATATTGGACCATTCTTCAAAAAAAGAAGAAAGCCTCTAGCCTTATCAGACGCAAAGTAGGCAGGAGGCTACTTCACACTCAACACCACAGAGCTTCCCATAAAGGCTGGAAAGGCGTTTGACTTAATCCTGCTTCTCATAATTCAAATTAATTTTTTCTGCAGAGTATATGGGGGGCATTATCATCTTGGGAATTGGGAACATCATGAGGGAACAGGGCTTGCATCATACTGTACACTTGGTCCTGTAACGAGGACCAAGAGTGCAATCATCAGAGCTAATGGCTCCCATGAGACAGCTTCCCAGATCACTGGTATTGTGAGCAGATGGCATCCTTCAGCTTTCTTGAAACATAAATCCATTCAGATGTGTGACAAAGATGGAAAGATGACTCATTAGGCTATATTACTTTTCTTTGTAGCTCAGAGCTGCAGTTTTGTGCTTCTTACTCTGTTAAGCGGCAATCTAACCATGCCTGTGAACTTCAATACTGTCCATCCATGTTTTTTTTAATCCAGATTAGCGTATGATGACATGAGCTCCCCTGACACATTTAGTAATTTAGCAGTTTTTTGGATTAATGTTCATGCAGGTTGAACACCGACAATTTGGCCTCTTTGCAGCTCTGTTAATTGCCATGCATTACTTTGAAAATATCATATCAAATATCAAATGTCCCATATCGAAGTGTTTATTGCCAGACCTCTGACTGACATTCACTCTGATGTTATTCACTATTATGGCCGTGTCTGTAATTGTTATTTATTTTCTTCAAAGTTAAAGTCCTTTTTCATGTCATGATTTTGTCCATCTCATGTATTCCCTGTGTGTTGTTTCATCTTACAAAAGCCCCTAAGAACCTGTTCACATCTGGAATTAACATGCGCCTTGGGTTACTGGGTCAGTGGACAGCGTTAAATACATCTGTTCACGCCTGGCATTAACATGCATCTCCGCATTTGCCTCGAGTGGTGACAAATCTCACTTTCCAGCAACTTATTTAAATAAGCATGTAAATCACTTCCGTATGCAGAATCTGCCAAACATTAAAAGAAGAAGAAATCAAAAGGTAGTAGCGTATTCCAGGGTAGACAAATTACCTAAGGTGTTTGCAATGAACATCATAATACTCAAAATAAATAATCTATAAATAAATTAACTAATTAATATTTCAATAATCAATGCGTCCTTATATTTTTAAATAGCTCCGTAACGAGGATTTTATTTTTTAATATTTCAAAACATCTTTAATAAATCACTTCTTACACAATTTATTTTCCCCGAATTTGCATGCAACATTAATGAAGCACTTTTCTATGCGAATGGGCCACGACAGTCTTAAACCAACTTCCCAGCAGATTCAAATGTATTTTTTGATGTTCTAGACAATAGATTCATTGTTATTCATAATGCAGTTTATTACACAGTGGCCCATTCTGCAATGACAGACATTCTGACATAAATCACATGTCAAATACTGTCTGTGTTTAATAAGTATGTACATTCTTCCGCTCACGTGTGGATGTCAGCTGAGTAGGTGGTCCTTCAATGTGGCCCAGGAAACATTCACTGCTATTAGAATGTGGCCACCTCCGAATGTGGACTGAGTGATCGGATCTCGATGCATTTTCAGTGGGTTTCGGCTGTGTTCACATCTGTAATTGACGCTGTCCACTTACGATCACGCGGGACGCATGCTAATACCGGGTGAGAACAGGGCATAAATGGTTGCTGAACTGTGCAGAGAATGTTAACAAACTGCTCAGGAACCCCGTGGAGCTTGATGGTAGATGTGGATGTTGCAGGGTGGGGTGAAGTTAGGTAATGAGCCGATTCAATCAAATGAGTCTGACTAGCAATAATATAAACCATAGTTCTGCTGTGACCACACAGCTAGGCTTTGCTACAGAATCCTGCACCCAACCCTTGCCAAGACATGATGGCTGCTTAGTTTCTTGTTTTTTGCCTTGTCCTGAAGTCTCCTTTCACCCCCACTCTGCTAAACCTGTAACCAAAGGCCCTGTTCCATATTCCCTTCCCTGTGTCTAACTACTGTATCCTCTTTGCTATGCAAAGACAAGCCAACCCTTTTAAAGAAAGTACTCATTAGACTGAAATGCAAAGTGCAATTTGGTGCTGCATTATCACAGCTACAGTGCGACAAACACCACAGAAACCTGCCAATCATGAAATACAACGCAGCTGAAGTCATTGCTAGTAAGCAATGGGTTAGAGTCAAGAACATTGGACACAGACAACAGGACCAATGTTCTTGTATTATAGGCCCACAATGCATTAGCTAATTAGATAAAAATAACAAACATCGTTTGCAGTCATTAAAAGAAATTTGGCCCTGTCTCAGTCTGTCATTTCATAGCAGAAGCATGACTGCACAAATCTGAAGTTAGTCTGGACTTATTTGTGACTGGTCATTGTGGGTCTGCTGTTGGGATTCATCCAATGGCTGCCAAGTAGGAGTGGCTCCAAAATATCCAAATGAAGCCCCTAACACCGCCTAGTGAAGACACCTCATCAGCTAGTAGGCTAACGCCCCTACTCCCTGCATGGATGTGCTGTTGTTCCTCAGACTCTGCTTCGCTTTGCTTTTGGCTCCACTTATAAAAGCCAGAGAAACGTTTTTTAGCATTAGCTTGGGTACGGGATGCTGAGCCGCAGTGACTTTGCCCAATTTGAATGTCAGCACAGAGCCTGCAGGTTATAAATCCTACTGTGGCGCTGAGTCTGCTGAATGCCTCTCCTGGCCATTGTGGCCTCGCTTTGCCGTTCACAAATTCGTCTTGAGGAAAAAAAACCTTAAATCTTTGTAAGTACAAGCAGCACGTCCATGGCACTCGCTCACACCATGTGGCCTCCCTTATCACTCTCAGTGTGGCCTTTCCTTACAGCTACGGAAAACCTACCAAAAATACCCAGCTGGCTTGTGTTCTTCATGCCTACTTTGCATGAAAAATATGGAGGAGAGTCCCATCCAGAATAGAATAATATTTTAAAACAATAAGCCTATTAGGTTGTAATGCTTTAGTCAGCAAACACCTGAAGAAATTGTAATTTGCTCACAAACACTGTGTAATGTATGCATCTTACCACTGCATCACGCGATGATGTCACTGCCACCACCTGGCCTCACCTGTTGTTCCTTATTCCCAACAAATCCCAGGGTCCTCGTGTCACCCTGTTTAAGGGCTTCCGTTTCCTAACTTTTCTATCTCTGTCCTTTTCCCTTGCCCTTCGAAAGTCACCCAGGCTTTGCTTGTGCATTATCACTAATTGGACTGCATTAAACTTATCAAGCATAATTACTGTCCTTTACCTTCATGCTCATCCTTTCCCTTCATGCTCATCCTTTACCTTCATGCTCATCCTTTACCTTCATGCTCATCCTTTCACTTCAACACACATTGGATTTTTCAGTGTGGCTGAAAATTCACCTTAAGTGCAAAACCTGTAACATATATGTCACGCTCCGCTCATCCGATCCTCCTGTGTGCCACGCCCCCTCATCCACCGCGTGTGGAATCCCCATGTTTACCAGCTGTTTCTTTTGCTTTTAATTAGTCCTTTGCATTTAAGTCTGCGTTAGTTATGTTTTCCCCAGTCCGGTCATTGACGTTACATGTTTCCTGTGCCCTTGATAGGACTGATTCCAAATAAACCCCTAATTCCCTGATTCTCCGTCTCCTCGCTCCTGCTTCCTCGGTCTGCGTTGTGACAATATATTAGTGTAATATATTATTTGGTGACCTATATATCATAGGCTGATAGAGAAATGCCACTCCATTTGAACACTATACTGTGAAATGAGTATGACTGAAATCCCGATAAAAATGTTTGGTGTAGGTTCAGTTGGTCCACAGGAATACGTTGACATTTTGGGGTGCAACCAGATTCTTCAGCACCATGATTAGGGGCTTGTCCTCACTAATAGCTGGATTAAGTGAGCTCTGCAGTGCTAGTGGAAAGTAAATTGATTTGAAACTGCTCAAATGAAGTAACACGCTCACCTGATTTCCCTGAAGAACAAGAGGAGACCACCTTAAAAAGAAAATGTTCTCCTAGCAGGACCACTCTGCCATCGCCACATTTTTCCGATGACGCCTGCGGGTGACAGATGTTCATTGACAGAGGTTTACTTGCTCATCTATGATTTACCCAGATGCTTGTCAATAAACCAAACTAATTTGTGCCACACCAGCATCCTTTCCTTTGTCAGCACCAGAGAAACAAAAGCATCGAGACGTGTTTCTTATCAGGAAACAGTCCAGATGAAGCACAATTGGAATCTTGAACAAATATCCCAGGGTTCACCTTCTTAGCTCCTCCGATTAATTGCCTAACCGATCATTCATCATTCGGTAGGAAATCTTGTTGCCCCAAGGATATGATGAATTGTTTTTCTCACTGCCTGATTGCTGATGGGGGCCACCCCTTCCCTCAGCAAAAATGAATGGGTGTTAGACGATCCATGTTTTCCACAGGCTATGACGCCCAGCGCCCCCAAAACTGCAGCACTTGATTCCACTCACCGGTGGTCCTGTCAGAGCGATCCAAAAGGGGGGGGGGGGGGGTCAAACAATAAACTGCTGGTATTTCTGCCAACCCGCCTTCTT